>JAIUND010001289.1:0-38413 GCA_034699125.1 Gisinianus flammeolus | reverse complement strand
ACCCTTTTCCATAGGTCGTAATGTATTAGAGTAGTAACCCAAATTGCTGCCATATCATAATGCATAAGCAATTTTGAGAGTTTCATAATTTTTCGAAATTTCAAAAAAAAAACAAAATGGCGACCAAAATTTTGAAATATTTTTCAAAATTCTGAAATCCCAAAAATGCTTGTACACAGAAGTGAGTGGCAGCATTTTTGTATTTCCAAATGCAATTTTGGCGCACACTAAATTTTCTTTCATAACATACAAGCAAACGTGTGTGTACACATCCATATATAGCAGCATTTGTGCATGGTCAAAATTTCCACAAAATGCAATTCTGCGTCAAGGTAAACACCTGTATAAGCATTTTTGTTTGTTTTTTCTACCACACTGTGGCAATTTACCCCCCCGAAAAATCCCACTGTGGCATTTTAACTTGGCAGCTATGGTTCCCGGTGAGAAGAATAAAAAAAATGGTTAGGTAGGTATAGGTACTCGGGTAACCTTCCACAATTTACATTTACATACATACTATATAGATACGATATACTTTTATAGTTTCAATTATGAATCCATTTTTCAAGAGAAATAGGAAATCCAAAGATAAGCCAAGAAATGGATAACAAAAGTCCTCACAAAATATCTGTAGAAAACTGAAGAGAGTTTGTTTTCTCCGTGTGTACTATCAGTATATTATGCATACATAAAAAGGGAATAATGCGAACGAACAATGAGTGGAAACTTTCTTTCCTCATGCTGTTTCCATTACTTTCTCTATGTATGTATAGCTTGCTTTCCTCAGTCCTTTCCAACAGACTCGATTCACTCATCGTCAGAATCCTTTTGAAGTATAAACTTTAATTGTTTATTTTTCTCTGTTGCCAACATCCGTGTGACCAAGAGTAAAAAGGAAGCCAACTAAGATGGATTTGACTTGAGACTTGAGACTACGAACAAATCCCCAATTATTTGACGACACCTCTCTCTCTTTTCCCTTTCAATTTGATTTTTTGAGATGATGATTGGTTCTCTCTGTCTTCAAATCCGACATCCGACATTTCTCAATCAAATCTGGCTATTTTTATTGTACCTACTTTGATCGAATGAGTACATGGATTAGTTATTAATTATAAATGAGAATACCTGCAGATAAAAGTATATGTAATTCTACAATAAGGCCATTGGAAATATATAAATGAGACCCAGAATGCCGGCATGAGGATGAAGAAGATGTGGGTGGATGGTGATATATGAGATTGACAAATGAACATAATTTTCACAAGTCTACTTTTAGATGAGTTTCTACATAAATTCTGAAGAGAAACTTTTAATTGGTTGAGAACGGATTCCTTATACAACAATATACAATAGTTAATAATAATAACATAATTATTAATTATGTAGCTTTATTATAATTATAATTATTATTATAAATTATTGATTGACTGATTAACTTTAATGAATGTCAAACGTGTGCGGAATCTCATCAATATATACATGAATTGTAAAAGAAGTGATTTCAAGACTCGGCATATTCAACTGCTAGTGCTGTGAGGATTGATGATTGATGATTGACTGATGACAACTTTATATATACATATATTATTTTGTAAACTGGCGCTACAAAAATTTGTAGGGGTCGGAATTAAAAAGTTCTGGATCATTTCTTCGTTTCCGCATGAAATTCATGCAGCAACTTCGGAAGAGTCGGGATTGTCGGGAAGAACAGAGAACAGCACTGCGTGGAAATGACAAAAAATAATTCGGAACCAATGAAATTAAACTTTAAATCCAAGAAAGCTCAAAGTCAAAAACTATCAACTATCAAAGGGGAAAAAAAAGACGAAGAATATATATGTATATATGTTTTCAAGAAATCTCTGATTGGCTTACCATTCACTGCCACAGCTGGTACATTGTAAACCACCGACTTCACCTTCTGTCATGGAAAGCTCCGCATCCACCGTCGTCCCCATCCATGTCACGCTCAAAAAACCTGTACAATCCCATTTCAAAAACAAAGGAAATCTTCTGTCAATTTAGCTTAACTTACTTGTTTTGATGGGGATTTCTTGGGAATGGAACAATTTTTAAATGACATGATGATGAGGAGGATGACTATGGGCTATTGTCGAGCTACTTACCAATTGTTAAACAAATCAGAATCAAATTCATAATGTTAGACGACTGCATGATGATGAGAATTTCCCTTGAAATTTGACTCTAGTTTAATTCTCTGAAAAGTTCCTTTTATATTGGAATTCTGTGGGAATCGTAATGTGATTGATTGTGAGTTTCTCTCAAGAAATAAGCCAATGTCCACACACAAAAAAAAAATTAAGAATTTTTTTTTTAAGGGTAATTACACGGGAGATTCCAAGTACAGATAGAAGGGAAGCAGGCGGCTCTTCTTGCTGTGAATGACGTTCAAAAGAGAAAGTCAAGATGAAGATGAAGATGAGAATAAAGCAAAATAAACTAGGAAGATCGAGGTGGAAATTACAACTGTCAAAATGTGGATTAATTCCAACCTTTTATATGTGCGTTTTCAAACGTTAAAAAAACCCACACTTGGACGTCACAACGACAGATACGATATATATATATAATATATGTGTATATTATCTGTAGTTTTGGGTAATCTTCATCAAGTCCTCATTAGTAGTCCGTTTGAATTTTAGAAAAATTCAATTAATTAGTTTTACCCTCTTACTGACACTAAAGAGAGAACTTGATATTCTCAATTTTAATTATGCATGCCCGCTTTTTCCAGAAAGAGAGAGAGAGAGAGAAAGAGAGAGAGAAGGAAAGTGAAAAAATGTAGATTGTTTTTCCATAGTGAATTTACACAACAATTAAGGAAGGGAGATCCAGCATGGAATAGGATTATCAAGTCTTTTGGAAGCTGTGACAAATTAATTGAATTTCAAGTGTCTCTTTTCCAACGTAATTCCCTCCATTATTGAGACGATGATACAAATGACAAATGACAACTGGAGCAGCCCTCACTTTCATTTCCATAGTATATATATATACTTAGGTACATCCGAGTTGAATTACAAGTTACAAATTACACACCCACATCACATCACATCACATCACACGAGTCGAGTCTCCCAAAATTAGGACAGAAGGATTAAAATAAGATGACACTCCAGCCATTCCTGTTTTCTCCATGCAAATATACGTACATATTTATTACATATGATGTAGTCGCCATCCTATAAAACTCAAACTCTCTTTTTTTTATTACCAAAAAAACAAAAAAAAAACTCGCATATCTTTATCCTGGAATTTTTTACATGTAGTGAGTTTTTATGAGACTTTCTTTCTATCATCATCATCGTCATCATTTGCACTAGATAAAAAAATAAACGTATGTGCACTGAAAATCCGTGAGTGTGGCATGTGGATGAGGAGGAGGGAGGAACAACAATTTGAATGTGTGTGTGTGTGTGGGTGCACTACTCATGTGCATGTGTGAGCAGGGGAAAGTGTAGAGAAACTTCGTTGAAAAAGAATCCTTGTGCAAGTTGAAGTTGAAGTTTCTTCTTTCTTTGTCCATGTCCTGCGGCCTCCAAGTTGTTGGATTTATAATGGAGCATCGTGAATTTTTATTCTATTGTTTAGTTACCGACTCGTCCCCGCATTATCTTACCATCCCTCGTCCTCTTCCTCTTCCTCTTCAGTCTTCACGAAAGTTGAGAAATAGGTATAGTTTTATCCTCCGCATGAGAATTACCGTACGAATATTACTTCTCCTCGCATCCACATCCACATCCGCATCCTCATCTACATCTCCGTCGTGCCATCGTTTCGTCAGCTCCTTCATAAATTTACTTTGCTACAGCTCCTTTTTTTCCATTTCTTTCCCTGGAAATTTGAATGATGGAACCTATTTACAATGTTGGCTCACCAGCCTCTTATTTCATCGTACTTTCACCAGGGGAAAGAAGGATCCCCCACACTTCCCCTCATTCAAAAATCTCCTTCGGAGATCTCTCAAACTCACAGTACACACCACGACCATGAAATAAAGTGCCCTCGATTTTTTAAGGACGAATGGACAATTCCGCAGTAATTCCACACATCCATTCATATCAATGTCAAAATGTTTAAAAAAACTCAGGATCATTTTCTTCAAATTCCCAGTCATTTCCGAGTTGGTAGGTGCCAAAACTTTTCACACATATAAAATTACACGATTTAAACCAATTGGGACGGCACTTAAAAACTTTAATGCATGAGAAATGCCTCCAATTCCAATTCCGAGTCAACTATACTCTCAGCTTTCTTTACATGAGTGAATGTTATGTAAAGACTCCATTCTTTTCATCTCTCTCTCTCTCTCTCTCTCTCTCTCTCTCTCTATTTCTATCTCTTTATACAAATTGTAGTTTCTCTGAAAACCAAACGGAAATCTTATTTTCCCATTGAAAATGATGAGAAATGTAGGCATACATTTTAAATCCTGTCAATTTCTCCAATCATGGAGAAATAATTCGATTCACTTTCCACATAAATTGCTCAATCCCCAAAAACGTGTCCTCTCTCTTGTTAAAAGCGTTCAAGCGAATTCTTATTTGGATTTTCTCCTCCCAACACCAATTCTCGCTCATTTTTTAAATATGATTGCGTGTCTTTTAAAACCCAACTAAAATCTCAGTGTGTATGTGTGTGTGTGTGTGTGTAAGCGAGCGAAAATTATTATTATTGAGTTACTACACGTATAGGAAATTTATATAACGGTTATTACTTTTGTTGCATTTTTGTATCGACTCTCCCATTTTGTCTCGCTCTCACTCTCGTATTGATCTGAATTATTGGAATTGTGTACATACGTTTTCTTTCTCGGTATTAGGTACTTGTACAGAAAAGAAGAAAAGGAAAAGAGGCGGTGAGTGACGGCCAACTAAAGGAAAAGTGAAGAAAGGAAAAAAGTTTTCGCCTCTGTGTGCAGTATAAAGGTTGACTTATTTGATAGCAACATCGACAACACTCTGGATTTTAATTTGGCACGGCTCTGTCTTCTGTCTGTCCCACACGAACATCCATTTTTTCACAGGTTTTGATTTTTTCACAGAGGCTGTGTACCCGGTTGCCCATGTATGCTCAGGAACATACATGGAATTTAAACAACTTCCGGCCACTTGGTAAAGAATAGTTGTATTTGTATACAAAAACTATTTACACAGACGTGTGCATTCATTAAATTCACTTGCTTCCCTTCACGTCAATTCAAGATCATTTGAACTCGCATTGGTCGTTTCCCATTAAAATATTGGTTTTTGCTGGGATTTTGACTCCTTCTTTCTGATGATTTCTGTTGTCGGTTGACAAGGGAAAAGTTATTGTTCTGCTGTCGCGCTCATTCCAGACTAAGTATACAAATTATGTGGGCACAAAGGAGAGATTAAAAACAATTTTGGAGACAATGAAAGAATGAAACACTTGTTTGGAATCTTGTTGACTTGTTGTGAAATCAGAAGTTGGAATACAACTTCTTATCATTAGAAATACAATCCGGACAGTTCTGACTCTCGTTCTCTCGTTCTCTCTCTTCTTCTTCCCTCACACAACACCGTTTCCTTTTCTTCATGCTCATTCTCTCTCTCATCTTTTTTTATGCTACGTGTGAAAATCCATTCTCAGGATTTTTTTGAATGGGAATAAAACCGTTCGAAATATATCAACGCTAATCCGCTGTCCTTTGCAAGACAAATCCACGGACATTTGGAAACTCCAATTAAAAAAGCTTGTTGAATTGTTTATGTATTGTATGGAATTGTAAGTATAAGCAGATCCTTTTGTCTTTCGTTGCTATATTTTGCCTTGCCATGTACCATCAGGAAAGACGTTTCGAATGGACTCAAAAAATATATGGAATGAGTGAAAAGTGTGAAAACTTATATCGTAATAATCCCGTTAATACATTTAAATTGTATGATGGAAAACACAGTCAATTTATCTTATTTGAAACAATGTGACTTGTTTTATTCAACTATAGATAACTAAAGAACACAGTCAGCATGCAAAAGTTTGGTCCAATTATTATCAACAGATGTTTTTTGATTTTCACTCAAATTCAGTCGTTCAATCTTTTTCTTTTACTCACACCATTTGAATGGATTTGAGGTTGTTCTATCTACAATAAAATTAAGTATCTAACAATAAGATTCGACTAATTAATTGCCCGTTTAAGTTTCCAGTGTCAAATATCAACGATCAATGGAATAAAACGTGGGGATGAGATGAAATATTAACTCATCGTCGCCGCCTTCACAAATGTTTACAAAAATGATGGGCGAAAAATACATAGCAAAACATATGCAAATTAGTCAAAGTTTCTGAGCTCCACAGTTTATGCATTAAATTATAAAGTTATGGCTCATTTATTTACATAAGATATGGGCTCATATATCCCACACGTTTATTCTGACATTTGTGGTGAAGTGAGTTGAGTGAGTTACGCAAACTCCCTGTGAATCGTAAATTATTGGAATGAATTAACAGGAGATTTTAGTTGCTCCTATATAATATGATTTTTATATATATATGTAACGTGTAAATTAATCCCTTGACGTTTTGAAATGAAAATAATAAGTAAGTCGAATTTAATCTCAAGAGTATATATGCGGTGAATGTTCAATGTTCATGGAAATTCCAAGTCGCGTACATATATAATTGTAATTAGTGAAAGTTTTTGTTTGCTCTCTCTCATATTTCTGGTGGGTTTCTCTCGGGTAGATGAATTGAAAATGAGATGCGGGTTGAAGACAAAATCCCACAGCTGTGTGGATCTTTTTTCTTATTTTATTGGGTGTAGGAGTCCGAGTCCGTTTCATCATCGGAATGAGAGTTCAAGAGAATGTCGTTGAATTGTCGGCTATTGAATTTGTGATGTTTGGCAAGGTTGAGAATCAATGTGGGATTCCGTTTCCGAACAAAGTGAAAACAGCAGGGACGAAATAATCTCGTCCCGCATTTCACTCGACATTCAGTGCCACAATTGTTGCAGCCAATCATCATCCCCTCACCAACACCACCACCATTTCCTCCCATTTCCGACTCAGCTTCCCCCATTTCCTCCCCCCAAGTCCCACCCACAGCTTGAATCAACACAATCGCCATCAATACGGCCAATCCTCCTGTTTCAATACCAAAAAAATACAAAAAACATACAAAAATTCCAAAACAAAATCAAATAAAGTTTCTTATTGAGTATTAATTATTCAATATGCAATCCATATAGTAGATATTATTCCTGCTCTCCTTTCCAACAACAATGCTTTCTCTCTCTTTCCATGTGTGTTGTTCAAAGTCCAAGTTTGACTGTGGGGAAAGTCCCGAATGGACCAAACTTTGAACTTGAACTGGGAAATCGCTCATTACAAAGTGGTGTGTAATGTATAATGTAAATAATGTAATATCAATACCCCGATGGGAAAGGAAGGAGGAGGAAATGTCTCAAGTTCTGTCTATAATGAAGATGAAGTGTAAAAAAAATCTTACCAGACAATGTGAAATTCTTCATGATGGCAAACCAAATAGGCAGGCGAAATCCAATTTGAGTGAAAAAGAGGGAATAGAGCTTCTTTTTCTTTATTGTTATCACTATTGGAATGTGACAGATCTATTATTATTATTATATGTATAATAAAATAACAGAATGAATCTCGTCGGACTGGCTTGACTGTGCTTTCTTGAATTTCTCGAGTCAACTATAACAAATTGGGATTCCTTCAACAAGTTTTATGCTCATCAAGTCCATGAAATAAAGATGATGAGACATATAGGATTCACATTAACGAGTGGAGTCTCCTTTATTTCAAGAATAAAAGAGCCCGATTTATCATTAAAAATGAATCAAACGTGAAATGGTTAAATTCTGCTGGATTGAATGGAAAGGGAAATAACCCTTGAGAAATCATAAACTATGTATCTACATATTGGAATTGGAATTGTTGGGATTGTTCGGTCAATATTTATAAATACTTATCCCCAGTACACCTATATCCATAACCTTCTTTATCTACGTTTTAGAGTTTTAGAGTTTTAGCTTTCCTCACATCAAGAAAAAGTCGGAAGAGGAGTCCGAAAGCACTTGCCAAATCTTATCGTTGTAGCACTTAGGATCATCCTCTCATTTTCTAAATATTTATATCGGTATTCCGACTTTCTGACGAGTGTACACTTCCGACGAGAGCGTTCTGCCGAGCATGTTCTGACGAGTGCAAATATGAGACTTATAATTCATTACATTTCTAAAGTAACTAAGTATATGTACATCAATTGTCAATGTACGTCACACATCACGTTGTTTTTGTTTTCCTCCTTCTTGCTCAATTGTAATATTGTAATGGTAAAATGTGGTGGGTAGAAATTCTAGAAATCTCTCCATTCAGTTTCTATTTTCAAATACTTAATGCCACACAACTGCATAAAACCACTCAACTTTATAATCCTATACATCATGTATTTTATTTGAAACATTAATGTAATATACAATATAAATGACAGATGAATTAAATTTGGAGTCATTATGCACCCAAAAATATGTGGGAAATATAGGAAACACGTTACTGTACAATGATTATTTATTTTCCATTTCAATTTCCATTTCCATTTCCATTTCCATTTAATGAGGACGGAGATTCTCCGGTGAGACATATATACTCTCCATCTACAAATATACGGTATATGGCAGCATTGAGTAATTGTCTTTCGATGAAAAAAAACTAAAATATTATTTATTTGTAGATGGAGAGTATGTATACATATCTGTAAATATATACAATATGAAAAGATGCTCTGCTTCATCCTGTACAGACAGCTATTCAGATATCATTCAATTCAATTCAGTCACGTCAGACGGATTTCTTTATCTTTATGCAACATATCGTATAACTTGGTCAAGTACGTACATTATTATTACTTTATGTTTTTATTTGATTCGGGTATTCAAAAAATGGGATTGCATGCATGTACACTGTACACTGTACACACGTTTACATTGGGACACGAATTGGGAACTTAACTACACAACCATCAACTAATTATCATGCTATTACGTATACGTATTTAGAAGAAGACCCTGTTCAACAATCATCAGAATTCCAGAATAATAGTGTATCGTCAGAGGAAATGATCACTGGAATGATATGAAAATGACAAGGATTCGATATATATATATATATGGGTATAAAACAATTGTACTTTGTTACGAGGAGTTACGAGAGTTGGAAATATGATGCGGATGCGGATTCAACGAAGGAAATAGACAAAGGAGCTCCTTTTTACAGTTCACAGCTCACTAGATTTGATTTGAAAATTTTCACTTTTATTTGGCATGTCTCGCTTCAGTTTCACTTTCCCTTTCAGTCGTAGTCGTAGTTTAGTTGGCGCATAAATTATTCAAGTTGTGTATTACTTCACAAAATATCGGTTGCGCACAAGTAATTTGATCCAGCCATTGAACTGGCGCAATTAAAGCAATTAAAGCGTGTCCTTGTTCTTCCAATTCAGCATCCAAATTGAGAGAATGATGATAACATAAGATATTATGATCGAATGACTCAGCGACAAAATCAATGTTTGTTTGTTTGTTTTTTTTAGACAGTTCGGAGGGAATTGAGTCTTCGTTGGAGAGTTCGTCTTCGCATTCGACATTGAAGTAAATCCTTGAAACTGGACCGAAAGGATTTGGAGAGGAAACAATAGAGAATGGGAGAGAGAGCACAATTGCCATATTGAAGGAGGAACGTGATTTGCGTGGTCAACATGCTCAAATTACTATGGAAATCATACCCACCCGGCCACCAATTTTGACACAATTTCCGCAAATGAAATGGGAAATTACAAATGGCAAAAGTAATGACGATGGTGATCAACATTCGGATGACGGCTTGTCTCGGCTTGAGCAATTTATCCCGCCGATTACTACTACAAAAACTCTGTGACAATTTACTCCGATTGTTGTTGTGAACTGAAATTGAAGAGAGGAGAGTCACAGCTTCTTGTTGTTGTTGTTGTTGCGGCAGGTTTTTATCATCTCTCTGATTCTGATTCTGAGTCTGATTATGGACATGACGATAATTGCCATAGCTAATAATATCTGGGTAATTGGGGCCTTGATCCTGACGTGTTTTCGATGTCGATGTGGATTTCGATGTCAAACTTTTCCTCAAACGGAAGACATTCCCTCGTTTACTATTATTCTTGAGTTTGCTCCGCTGGATTTGTGTCGTCATTTGTTTGAGACTTAAATTCAAATTCAAATGGGGAGGATTCCCATTCAGATTCTTCTTCTTCTTCTCTTCCCCTCTTCCTCCTCCTCCGCCTCCTCCTCCCCCCTCCCCACAACCAAACCCCTTCATTTTAAAACAATTTTGGAGCGAAGGGATGATTCGGTCACTTTTTGTATTACTCTCCATGGAATTCCTCCTCCAATTACTTTGGAGGAGGAAATTGGACACTAGTTTATTATTTGATGGGGGACAGAGACTGGGACCACCAGGAGTTGTCGTCGTGCCCTGACCTGGGTCACTATGATATTTTATTCCCTCCTCCTCCTCCCCCTTTCCTCCCTCACCCCCCACCATCAACCCTCCCAAACAGACTGCGGAACGATTATTATTATTTTTCCCTGCATTATAATGAGCTCGACTCAATTCCTTGACCGTGGTGGATGTGCTCGAGTCCAGGATGATGACGTCACTGTGCGTCCCATCAATGTCAATCCGGATGTGATTCCGATTGATGATGGGGGAGGATGGATCCGTGGGGGAAGTGTAATTATAGCGCGGACGTCGTCGAGATCTCCGACCACCGTGATTAGAATGATGATGACCCAACAAACTCTTCCGTTTACAACTGAGTCGAGTCATTCGATAGACTCGGGATGATTGTTGTTTCCGTTCCCCATTTTGAAAGTCAAAGGGATCCGAGTTGCTGGACGTGCTGAGTCCACTCGAGAACTCACTCACCCCACCCCCACCACCCGAATGATGCTGATTGTTGCTGGTAAAATGAGTGACGACGGGTAATTCGGGGGAGAGGATGCGGACACTTTGCCAGAGGAACAGTCCGACTTTGGTGTATAAAATGGTGATGATGAGGAGTGGGAGAAGGAAGAGCACAAGGAAATTGATCATGTCCGCCATCTGGGAATTGTAGAGACTCCGTTGAGGAGTACAAATCGTCTCGTAGTTCCCCTCTTCATCAATTGGAATGAGGAGGATGTTACAATAGTAGAGACGCGGGGAGGAAATTATTGCACTCAACATCCAGACGCCCACGATGATTCCCTATCAAAAATATATAAACAAATCATGCCCCACTGTAAGAACGAGAGAGACAGACAGACCGACGTCTCAAGTCTCAATTAGAAATGGCATAGAAATTGAATATCTGTAGACAATTGACGACTAACTAAATGCTAAATCCTGTGAAGGACGACCATGACGATCGGTCGTGATTGGAATCTCAACGTCATAGCTTCGTCGGATGTCATGCAAATTCCAGCATATTTCTTCCCCCCCCCCCTGACTGAATCTTCCATGCATTTTCAGATGGCTCTCAATCTAAAACTTGTACTTGTATGTACAGACAGTTACATTGCGGAATTTTCGGGAGGAGAGACTTTCTCAACTCATTTCCCTTTGGGAATCCCTTTGAAACTTGTTTAACATAGGATTTTAATTGACGATACATTCACATTCACATTTCACATGTCACGTTTACATTCACATTCACATTCAAATTTAATCCTACCCGGATTCATTCCACAATTCAAATGACAAACTGTTCACTGTACATTTCCACTTTTCTTTATACTTCTCTGTAATACTTCTCTCATTCCTTTTTAGTTTTTGAGAACTTTTTAGTTTTTTTAGCTGACTCATTTTCTCCCCAGTGAGCTGGATTCCCACAGAGATTTCTCAGTACATATCGTACACCTGCTTGCATTATGAAAGCGAAGAGGTGAAAGGTTCATTCAGCAGCAGTCACGTGCTTGGAAACGAGGAGGAAAAGTTGGAGATTCTCCTCATCCCACTCTGCATTTCATTTTTTCCCTCACGTGTATATGTATTATACGTTTAACATTTCAAAGTGAAGAAGAAGCAAGGGAATTCGAGGAGGGATTTGAATTTGAATTTGAGTTCTATTCATTGAATTAAAAGACTCCTTAAAACACAAGAATCCAGGACTTGTGTATAGAAAGTTGAGAATTGAAAACTTTGTTCATTTGTTCATTTCTTTACAGTTGAAATTAAAGTTAACCAAAGTCAAACATTCAAAAACCAACCAGCTCAACTCCACAATTGATTTGCGGTTTATGGTTTATCGTATCTGTGATTTTCCTATTTGTACATATGAGGACTTTGCATGATTTTACTGTGATTTTACTCACCCGCAATCGTCGCATCGTCAGGATTTGTCGGCATTTAAATGGATGAAGTATCGCCAGCCATCTAATTATAATAATTAATTACAATCACTACTCATCACATCAAATCAAAGGATTATTGTACATTCAACATTTCAAATAAGTAACAGGAAATAAATAAAACGGAGTTGATTTTTTGTTCGTTTGGAATTTTGAGCAAGAGTGAAACGCACCTCTCCACGCAAATCACAACCTGTTGTGAACACAGACAAAAGAGAAATGTTAATGCATTTAATTCACATCAAATAGTCAGTTATATAGATATTGTTTGCATTTTGAATGCTTGTCAAATGTGAGGAAGATGTCGAGTAAAATGGAATGATACAAATGGGGGAATGGGTCGTACCAGGATGAGGATGGACGCCGTGTGACTCAGTGCATTGATAAAATGGTACATTTTACATAAGAAACTCCCAAACACCCAACTGCAAACAATCAAATTCAAATTCAAATTCAAATCCATCAGTGCCCGGAATAAATTAACTTGAGAGAGAGAGAGAGAGAAAGAAAGAAAGTGACTTACTCGTTCAAGTAGGTAAAATACGTCTGGTAGATACAAAACACGGAGACGCACCAATTTGCAAATCCAAGATTCCCCAACATAAATTTGGTAATGTTCCGCATTCGCCAGTGAAAAAACACGGTGATCACCACAGCAAGATTTCCTGTGCGAAAAAACAAAACATCAAGAGAATATTTTACAATTATTACATTATTGAATTTGAATCATTTTCATTTTCATTTTTATTGTGAACGTCAGCCGTCAAAAGGAATCCCAAACTCAAACGTTTTTGGTGGTGATCAAAAGAATGTCTCAAAGTGTAAAATTAATTGAATTTAAATTGGTGAAAGAAATCGTTTTGTGGTTTTGTTGTTTTAAGAATCCAACTTCATCTCGCCTAATCAAAATCAAATACGTAAGTATCTGTAGATACTTCCTTTCACAATAAGTTTCATTTTCACAGTCACACATCACTCCAACTCCATCACAATATATGTGATAGTCAGTGGCTAATGAAATTACGTGTAGTTGAAGTCACATGTTGTTAACTAATACAGATATTAATATATCAAATATTAATATTAATAAAGCAAATCGTCTGTTAAGTTCACAAACGAACTATAATTATTTTCCTTAATTTCGTTGACCTGCTCCAAAGGTCAAACGTCTCAAGATGGAGCTTTGGGTCCGGAGACATTATTGTCTGCCATTACCTTTTCTGTCACCCTGAATTTATTCACAATTTTGCCCACAAAGACGGACGCAGTAGTCGCATTTCCGCAAATTAAGGAAAATCGTTATAGTTCGTTTGTGAACTTAACAGACGAAATGCAAACTGTCAAATCGAAAAACCAGTTGATTTTATTCAACTTGTAGAGCACACAAAACTCATTATTCATTACATTACGTTACATTACAGTACAATAATATTCCTCGACGACTCTCATTTCAATTTCAATTTTAATCAATTGAAAAGAATGGATCAAAAGAGAGAATTTTCCATTCCTATAGAAAGTCAAAGACTGCAAGCAAATGACAAATGATATCGTCTGTTAAGTTCAAAAAAGGTGGATAATCGTTTGGCCCCCGACGCAGCATATGCGTATGCACACAATGTGTATTCACCCCCTGGGGCCAAATGATTATCGTCCTTGTTTGAACTTAACAGACGATATCCTTTTTGAAATGGCTTTATATAACGACGTCTAAATGTCTAAAAGTCTGTCTAACACTGGAGTAATTATAATTAAAATGTGAACATATCTTACTTAACTTCCCGACGAATTCCTGAATAAAAAAAAACGGTCGAGGTCGTTCCATCAGTTCATTTATTTTATATACCTTAATACAAAGGGGATTTTGAAGTATACCTAACATAACAGATAATAATAATGAGTAGGTAGTAGGTATTCATTATATACATTTTCGATCCACTCTGCTCTTTTTCACATCTCTCTCTACTTATTCTCCTCGTTTAAGACGAGAAGATAAATAAATGTCCGTCATGTACATTTCCACGATTCCTTTTGCTTTTGTCGTCGATGATAGTCACTTTCGTTCATACAAATTTACATTCATTTCCAAGAGGCCGAAGATAATTCCACTCCATTCAGCATTCAGAATTCAGATTCTGTACAAGATCTTCTTATTTGTATCGTATTTACAAGGTTTTCCATAATTTCCTCATAAGTATACCTTCAAATAAATATTATTTAATATATTTTTCTATTTGAGAGTTCAAAGGACTGGGAATGGAATGATTGTGAACAAATGCATGCATGTAAAGTACAAACGTAACTCCATTGTCACGGTCTGTGCGGGTGACCTTCTTTCACTTGCGTTCCCTTTGACCCCTGTCAGAATCTCAGAATCCAACACAATCTTCTTACCAACTCGTCTTGAGTGATTTACGACCTTTCATCTCCTTCCATCAGCATCAATTTTGCTTTACTTTCTCCTTTTCTCTCTTTCTCTCTCTCTCTTTTTGAATCTGTTCTGTAACTGTCTCGTTTCCCATTCCGTAAGATCTTTATAGTAGGATTATTTATCGGCACCCGAGGCACAATAACTAAATTCTTCGAAAATTTTAGAGTAGCAAATCTAAAGTGTGCTGTTTGGAAATGGAAACGTCACGGAGTCCTAGACCCATTTAAATAGTTTGAAGTATTTGTCTGGGTTTAAAGCAGAAATGTCTGTTTTGAGTCCAGGATTTTGATACAAGTTGTTGTTTACTCGTGAAGTAACAAACTTCAACTTCAACTTGGAACGGAGAAAGAAGAAAAAGTTTGTCTTCAAGTAAACAGGTAAACAAAAACGCAAACACACACACACACACACATCAAAGTACAACAGTTTTACAGTTTCCTTGTCGAACGGGAAACAAAGTGAATAATAATTGTTTCCAAATATTTACTTTCTCCTTCCTTCACATCTCAAAGCATTTAGATTTGTATTTTTATTTTGTATCGAGAACGTCTGTGAAGAATGAACTTCTCCATTCTTCAGTACAACAGAAGGGAAGTTGTCATTGTAAACACAAATCCGGAAGTGTTTAGTAAACATTGTAAACTCTCATTCCTAGTGATTTTGTAGGTACATAAGAAATGGATGCGAGACTTGGGACTCTCTTTGCTTTTATTTTTATTATCCTCTGCCCTCGTTAACTCCCACTGACATCAATGGCAATAGGCAATAAAGTAATAAAGGGACAATATGTAATGATGTAATGATGTAAGGATAGGGAAAATAGGGATTGAATGAGTGTTCAATTTAAGTACAGATAATGAAGATTGTATTGTATATTTACCAAAGAAACAGAGACAGAAGACGATGGTGTAGAGACCAAAGAAAATGATTCTGACCGAGAGTTTGTCAAATATGTAGTTAATGGACGTCGAGTTGTTCAAATAGTTGCCTCCTCCAAACGATGAATTCCCTCCTTTGTTATACATCCCTTCAGCGAGTTCATCTAAACGAAAAAATGAAAGGAAATAAGATATGAGCTCATACGTTAACTTTCTTCAAGTACATGTACGATATAATAATATGTAAGAGAGCCAGAGAGAAAGCGAGGGAAGAGAAAGTGAATTTTCATGACATCGTTTCTCATGTCAACAATGCAAATCATGACAGGCCAATTACACGACGCGTACTTGAGCAAGGAAAATGACGAATGACGAATGACGAACGACGAAGCCGCAGTCAAGTCAAACAAGTCCATCATTTTTTGTATATACTCCCAACTTTTCTCCGTTCCGCATCATTTCAATGGCCTAAACCTAGTTATTTTTACCTATCGTATATGCAATTATATAGGGAAAGAATTGAGATTTCCCTTGGAGGTTTCTTTCTCAATCAATCCCCACGAATTCCTCATTTGTTTGCTCACTCGCTCACCCCCCCCCCCCCTCCCCCCCCCTCCCCCCCCCATTGACGTCTTATAAAGATAAATAAAAATAGGGAACGTTTCTTTCGTAACGCAAAAAACGGGGAGACGGACCGCCTACCGTGGCTCTGTCCTTTATTGCCTGTTATTCAACTTTCTCCCTGCACTGCACATCCACATCCACTTTCACTTTGCCTGTTTGTTGTTCCAACTTTAATGGTAAAACAAATATAGGGATGCTCCTTTTAATTAAGCAAACGTTGAGCGTTCCTTCCGTCCGCTTTGTCCGTGTGCCAACTAAAATTCAATTCAATTCCCCTACGAGTCTAACGATAAAGTTCATTCTTCCTTTACCTGTGACACGTGAAAAAAGCCCACGTGGCGATCCCGGACGTAAGTAGATTCAAAATGAGAAAATCCCTGTCATGTTTCATTTGTCACCTTTGAAGAAGGCTTCAAATTCAAAGGCCTTTCAAATCCGATACTTATATATAAACTCTCAAAAAGAAACTATTTTCATTACTGCAAATTCCCTGCCTGTGCATGTACAAAGGCCAAGGCAAAGGCAAAGAGAGTTCGTTTTGGTCGGGTCTGAGATCAGATAAAGTCAGCTTGAGATGCTCTTTTTGTTCTCTGTGCGGGGGAATTGACTTGTCCTTTGTACAAACGGTCTTTTGATCTGTGGAGCTGGCCAATCAAAGTACACTGACATACCTGAAACATGTCCCTATGAGTATACAATGGATAAATATGTGTCTAGCTAAATATGTCCAGTACAGAACAGAACAGCACAGAACAGAAATGTACGCAAATTGACTGAACGAGACACTTTTGACATGTCACTGGGACGAGTTCCTCCCGTAAAACTTGTGGTTGTTTTTGTGTTTGTATTTTGACATCGAAACTGTCAACAATAATTCCTGCTTTCGATACAAACAAACAAGTATAATTTGTAAATTTAGAGTTGAGAGTTTAGAAACTGTTTAATTGTATCAAAGTATAATTTGAATAGTTGGAGCCTATACCCCACATCCACTTATTTAATAACTCAAGCGGTTTTGGGGCAACGGGAGTTTGCACTTGCATGGAAATATCTGTACATTGCTGTTTTGGTTGTGTTTGGTTAACAAAGAAATCCTTCATTCAATTCATTATGAAAATTGAAAGTTCCGAGAATTGCTTCCTCATTTGCACGAGATTAGTCTTGAAAATTGGAAAGCACTATAACGATCATAAATATTATACTTTATGATTAATTACGGGTTGAAAGCAAATTAGTTTCTGTCCGTCTGCCTTCTTGTTGAGAATCTGCGGGTGTTTAAGAGAAAAGAGCGAGCTTGTATAAAATAATCATGACCACGTATTTACCTTCGACTTCGATAGTGTTTGCAATGGTCGACAAGTTATCCGATTCATAAAAGGTGATTTCTTCCGTGGAATTCATATTGTTTGTTGGTTGCGCCATGCGCTTTCACGGACAGTGACAATGGCTATGACAAGGACGATGACGTCACAAATGACATATTCATAATCCGATCCAGGTGGTCCACATGGAGTTTCCCCCCATGGAATAATGGGAAGGGACGTTTCCCTTTACACCTGGATTGACGGCTCTCACAATGACAATCACAATCACACAAAACCATATTCAATCCGGATTCCTCAACTTCTGTTCCTCTCACAATCAATCATAATCACAATTACAGCCAATTGTATTTTATTATTATTATTATTATTATTATCATTGTCATCATTTACATGTGACGATGATACACTCAACACACTAAAGAGAGTATTTATTCACTGTGATTACAGATATAAATAACCTGGAGCTTTTCACGCCACCAAATTATTAGGATCAAGTTGATCAGATCCAACACCACACAACAGAACAGCTGAGCAGCTCCACGATGGAATGTTGAACATCTTCATTCAACAGACCAAAGTTCACACCTGAACTTGATATATAGATATTTTGATTTCCCTACACAACAGCAGACATTCAGCTGAACTGTAATGAGCAAACTGTGAGCAAACCACAAAACTGAATTCCGCAGCACTTTAAACCAAAAAATTTGATGTAATTTGATTGGTTCTGGACACAAGAAAAGGAAAGCTTTTGGATGAGTTCTCGATTGAGGAAGAAAGTACAAGAAAATATATCTGTAAAAAGAGAGAATAATACGCTGAATTCTCTCAAACTGTATATTATTTTCTTGTAAATGTCAGTGAACAATAATGCTCATAAATATCTGTATATTTAACTTGTATTTAAATAACAATACGATGATGTATTAGCCATTTGTGTGGTTGTGGTGGGATTGAGACGGTTGGTGGTTGGTCAGAGGAGACGTTGCGTTGGTTAAGCTGAACCCACGAGGGACGACAAACGAACACTGAGCGGAACTGAGTTGTGTGAGCGAATCCTGGTTTTCAGCCACATTTCTTTTTAAGTTGGAGACTGATGGTGCAAAGTGCACTCGACTGAATCTCATTCTCTCTCTCACTTTCTCTCTCTCTCACTTTCTCTCACTTTCTCTCACTTTCTCTCACTTTCTCTCACTTTCTCTCACTTTCTCTCTCTCTCTCACTTTCTCTTGCTCTCAAATGTACAGGCAGACTCTCAACTCAGTCAGCGTATACTTTCCATGCCATTTCCCAGGCCAAATTGCGTACTCATCACTCGGGATTCCACAGAAATCTGCATGCAACCATGATCCTCACGAGTCTGTGAATAGTATGCACTGCATACAGTACAGCTTTAAACATTCACATACATACGATATTTCACATTTATCGTGGAACTCTCATTGTCAGTGAACGATGAATCCGTCCGTCACGTCAATTCCCAATACCATTAGATGTTTTGAGTGTTTTTGTTTTTCTTCATCTTCAAAGCGTATTCACCAAATTTTAAGATTTTAGATTTTATAGGCTGCTTTTTTGCTCTCTGATTTGGATTAGGTAATTAAAACCGGGGGAAAAAGTAAAAATAAATGAGGGGAGCTTTGAGTTTTGAGTTCCTTGTGAATTCGGTCGGGAACTTAAAAGGTTAAAAATTCTCGGCTTATTGTGGAGAAAACTACACTGGCAGGATAAAGAAAATGAGTGGATAAGAATGGGGAGACAGCGTAAAAGAAAATCCAGAGGATTTAAAAATTGATTGTATATAGCACTTGCAATTCACAATTCACCATTCACAATTGACAACTCACAACAAATACGAAACGAGCACAAAATACAGATACATTAGACTGCTGGAGCAACGTTTTTAATTAGAAATTCCAGGTTGTTTTTTTCATTCCGAGAAGATGATTACAAGTTCAAACGTTTTTTTGTTTTTTAGGACAAAATCAGATCAAATCCTTTTCATTTTCCTTTACAGACACGGATTTTGTTCAAAAGGAAAGTAAAATTATGTGACTTGGAAAAGGAAGGAAATTGGAAATGCAGTTACTTACTGGGTCCGAGTCCAGCGGTGAACTCTTGACTTTCTCGTACATATATAGCTGTGGGCGGCTTGGCTGTACTGGGAATTGCGGGGATTTCGCTATACAGATTACTTATGATGTGATAACATCATTTTTTGATTTTCGGAATCTTTTCTTCTTGTGCTCATCCAATTTCAAATATCCATAGTAACTTGCGGGAATTGGATCCAATCGCTCACTCGTATTGTACAAAAAAAGGGACAGATCCAGGAAAATTGTGAATCCCCAAGAAAGCCAAGCCAAGAGAACGTCCGCACTTAAATTCGTTTTGATTCCAAAAGTTCAAAGTGTTCAAACGTCAAACCTGAGGACGAAGATCTCCAATCAAAAATCGCAAATCTCAAAGGACCCAAATCCAAATTCTTTGAAATCGGAAACTCACTTTAATTATCCTTGTCTGACCAAAACCACGAAAAAATTCATCTTCCCCCCTCCCCCCCAAGAATCAGCACTTATTCTCTGAATTCTCTCTCTCTCTCTCTCTCTCTCATACACACATTTTCCAACCAAATTTCAAGGAAATCCAATTTGTGTGGGGGTTTCTCTGAATTCGCCTGCTTGGATATTCAAAATTCAAATGTTCGAATGTTCACACGTGTTGAATATTAAAGTTTTACCTCCCAGTTTCTCCTCCGAGTATCTAAATTCAGTACCTAATAGAATTTCAAATGGAGCGTGTGTCTGTCTTCTCTTTTTTAATTTTGTTCTTGCACGCACACTCACACATTTCACAATTACGATATACGATATTTCCTACGGAGATTGGAGAAATGGAAGAATTGTTGCAAGAGGAAGTCAATTAGATGAATATTGGGTTATGTTATGTTCCTTCACAATACCAAATACCAAATGATATAGTGCTTCCATATTTTCCTTGTACAATACATAAGTAAATAAACTTCCTGCATGTAAGATACTCCGTAATCACAATTCGGTAGGAAAAGTTTCCCTAACAAAAAACTAATTGAATTGAGTCATCTCACGCTCCCATTCGACTTCCACACATTCACTAACGATATTAAAATCCAGAACAGAGAGGCGGAGAAATTCTTTCATCAGATTTTCCATCGTATTTTGGAATGCTCGTCATATGTAAAGCAAAAACGGAACTGAAAAGCTGAAGAAGAAGAAGAAGAAGAATACTTACGATTTTTTTTTTTTGAGAGGGTGGATTAAACAGCCTTTGGCAGAGCGTATTCAAAAATAAATTACTCTCTATTACAACAGAACCTTTCAACGTGTACGTAATTAATTTTGTTTTAAAGAAAAGAAAAAACGGGGAGAACGAGAGAACTTATATCTAATGTGACTTTGACATAATGATTTTATCTGAGCTGCGATTAAACAAGCCAGAAAGTGTCTCAATTCTTAGTAAGCTATTCGATTCCTATCTGTTCCGTTCTCAACTTTCTATCTGGTGGGTAAAACAATTCCAGGACATCTACTTAGATAATGTTTCAAGTATTTTTTGTTCCTCTTCATTTTCAAGAAGGAAAAATGAGGCAGGAATAAGATGAAGAAAAGACGAAGAGGATAAAGTCATTAAATAATAAAAAATACAGTACGTATCGTACATAGTTGAAAATGGGGAGAGAATTAAAGGAAGGATTTTAAACTTTAAGTATAAATACGACGAAAGAAGAGAGGTTTCGGGGGTTTCTTTTTCCTTTTCCTTTTCCTTTTCCTCCCTTCATCTTCCATTAATTTAATTCCTGAGTACATATAATCTACTGCAGCGTTTTATCACGGGAATTGTGGCTTGTTGCGTAATACAGATATTAACATGCATCAAATGAGGATCTTCAATCTGGGCTGTTAAATATATTATGCTGGTTGCTGTGTGTGTGGATTGTGGATCTTTTAATCAAAGGATGCGCCCAATTATTAAGACATGAAAGGGAATTTAATTCAATGCGGTCGTGTGTGAACGAACTTTGAACAGTGGAAACTCCTCTCGTATATCGTAATTCCCACTTGAACAACATCACAATACATTTCACACTACATACATATGTACTTACTTTACAAGTCATATCGTAACTTACTATCTCACGAGGATCAGATGAGAGTCATTTTCTCATTTTCATTAGGCCATTCCCTGTCAAATAGAACACACACATAAGTACATAAGTGGATAGTATCAACAGGGAAAATCAAAAGATTTGAAAGCGAGTACGATTTCAGGCATTATCCATAGCTGTTGTTATTTGTCAAACAATTTGGACGGACGGTGGATGTAAGATATGCCCATGAAAAAATTCAAATATCAAAGGAAAAGTGGTGAAGAACGCGTATCTGTACTAATGATATTGGCTAACGGTTCTTATCGTCATTTCGTTATCTTCCACGCAGTACACGATTACGATTACGAATGGCGTCCTGGAGAATTTCCCTTTTGATTTCGTAAATTTCCACTTAAACATTTCTCATCTCTCTTTCGCTCTCTCTCTCTCTCTGTGTTTCTTTCTGTTTCCTACATAATGCACAACATTTGCATTCCCTCGAGAGTTTTACGTTAAGTATTTATTTATACAACAAGCAACAAACAAAGAGAACATGAACATGAGAAATATGATATACAAAACAGACCCAGCTTCTTCTTCTTGAGATAATGTACAATTTACACGAGCAGTCTCTGAGACTGCTGACATCCGATGAAGTCTGCATCGCAAAGTGTTCCAGGATATGGGCAATTTTTTGTTACGGAAACTCTGGTGGTTGGTTATATTATATCTGTATTTGTATCTGCATCTGTATTCTGGATCGTAAATGGACCGGAATTTTCGTTAGTTTGGCATTAACTTCGACAGACTTGGTCGTCGTCAAGTCATAAAGTACATAAAAGGATAAGGGACCATCAAACGGGGAGATATCTTAAAGCCGAAAGTTTCAAGGTTTTCTAATTCCCTTCATCACACACGGGGAAGAAGAAGAAAAAGAAGAAGAAGGAAAAGGATGAAAAGAAGGGCAGGTAGACGTAATTTAATGAATCCTTCATGGCCTTTCCCGTTTTCTCAGTTTAATGGACTTTATATCGTATTTGATGAGAAGAAGTGTGTGAGAGAAAATGGAAAGAAAGTCGGATGGATCTTCATGGATCTCCTCTCCCAATTACAAAACACACAAACAAACTACACCACATCCCATCATCACATTACATCACATTACATCACATTACATGCCTCCCTAAATCCTCGTCTTGAAAATAAATAAAATGAAATACACACACACGCACACACACACATACATACATACACATTTGATGACGAATCAAAATCCACAGGCAAGCGAGCGAGGAGGAATCGGATCCATCCCGTCTGTCTCTGTCTCTGCATGCTGCCAACAAATACCAATGAAATGAAATGAAATGAAATGTCCAATGGATATTTTGTACACAGAGATTGTAATTGCGATTGGAAATGGGAAATTGTGTCCAGGGAATGACTCATTTCAAATATGAGTCGGAGAAATAATCGGAAATCGGAAATCGGAGCTTTTGTGATGATGACACTTGAGCTTTCTGAACAAATACTCACAGTAAATGAAATGAACCACCATTTTTGAAATGGATTTTTCACGTTGGTTTTCATTTTCATTTTCATTTCCTTTTTTATTTTTTTTATTTATGTTTTGAAACTCGTTGGATTCAATTGCTCCAGTGACTTTTGTTTCGTTTCGGGAGCAAAAAGGATGACAAATACTGTTCCCAATGCACAACAAGTGCCGAAAAACCAGTAGCCACCATCCTCACCCAAACCATTCATCAAATCCTTAAAGAAACGAGTAATTAAAAAGGCAATGAGCCATTTCCCAGTGGTCAGGAAACTCGAGGCCATCCCTGTGCAAGCAAAAGAGTCAAAAAGTCAAAATATAATACTTAACCACAGTGAAATAATACTAAATT
The DNA here is from genome assembly GCA_034699125.1 of Gisinianus flammeolus. Taxonomy (NCBI): domain Eukaryota; kingdom Metazoa; phylum Arthropoda; class Collembola; order Symphypleona; family Katiannidae; genus Gisinianus; species Gisinianus flammeolus. The sequence continues at coordinate 14,698 of JAIUND010001289.1, read as the reverse complement.
CTAATAATTATAAATTCTAATGAACGGGGGATGTCGTTATGAATTTTGGTAAATATCAAAATTCTTGCCTCGGACGCGTTGGGGAAGAATTTCCGGCATGATGATATACGGAATCGGCCCCATTCTAAATTAATTAAATAATTAGTTACATAATAGGATTGGGCAAGGTAAGAGACAGAGAGAGAGAGAGAGAGAGATGGTGAAAATATGACGGCTGACCCGATGGAATATCCAACGACGTAGACGGTGAGAGCTGCCAAAGGTAACCACGCCAGACTTTCCCTTGCCAATTCCTCATCCACTTTTTTCATATGAAAAAATGCACCGAGCCCACCCAGAGAGAAAACCATCAGAATCTCGGATGCGATCATCAGAATCCTGCAATTCATCAATCCACTATATGACAATATTCCATTATGTTGTCGTCTCATGATGTGAATTCCAATTTCCAATACTTTATAGTGCACATTTAAAAAAATGACGTCATTAAATATTCAGTGGGGACTTGGGGACAGTTTTCGGACCTTCGACCAAAACGGTCCACGACGAGAGCAGAACTGACGGAGGCCACCTAAAAGTTCAACATTGATTTGAATTTTGAGATCAGTGATCACTCGGTCAGTCAATCAGTCAGTCAGCTATTGCTGTTGCTGTTGCATAAAAAGCAAGAGAGAGAGAAGTGAGAAGGAAATAAATGGAGGAAAGCGTGTGTATGTATTTACGACTTGAACGGCCCCGATGATGATGGAGGAAGTGTATTCATCCAGTGAGGATCCAGCCGACTCAAAAATGTCCACCGTGTAAAAAAGAACGGCAACGATGCCGGAGGCAACTTGAAAGAAAAACAGCATGAAACAAATCAAAAGGGATTTCCGAACAGTTGGACTCCCAAGTTCACGGAAACGCTTCCCAAATCCGGATGAATCCTCATCGATGCTCGCTTTCAACTGTCAATTATACAATTACATAGAGACAATGTGATTAAAAAGTTCAATGTTCCACTTGAACTTGTACTTGCAATCCACTCCAATCCACACACTTCATCTCCAAATTAACTAATTGATTTTGGATTTGAATTTCCTTTTACGTACTGCAATGAATTCTGGTTGGATCAGTTCTGGTTTTGGGGCTCCTCGAAGCCAGGAAAGGCTCTTCAAAGCCTCGGCATCTTGTCCTTTGGAGAGGAGAAATCGCGGCGTCTCCGGTGAAAAAAACATGATGACATTTAGAAGGATGGGAATGAATGCACAGACGAGGGCTTGATCCCTCCACGAACTCAAATATTTCCCCACCACCAGTCTATGCCATTACAAATTACCAATTAATTATACCAAGAATGAATGAATTCAATTCTTGTCATTACAACTTGAAATTCTAAATCTCCTCATCTCGTGAGATATACGTAATTATAATTATAATTATGGACGTGTTCCGATTAATAATTAAACAGTAAAAAATTACAAAAAGTATATTCATGTGGAGGATTTACATGAACAGCATTCCGATGCAGATCATCATGTCATAGCCTACAAATTACAAAGTACAAAGTACAAATGCAAATCCATAAAATCCATAATTCACAAGTTCGCCATTAGAAGATTAAAAGCCTCCGATTTGAGTGAAGGAATAAAATAAAAGCTGCTGAGAGTAACCTGAAAGTAACATTCCCCGAATTTTGGCCTCGGCCGTTTCAGCAATATAAGTAGGACAAGTCAGGGCGAAAGCTCCACCGCATAAACCGCTTAGGAAACGACCGGTGAGGATCATGGCTGCGTTCTGAGCAAAATAAATGAGGAACCAGCCGAAGGCGAAGGGCATGGCGAGACATAACATTATTTTCCTTCGCCCAAAACGCTCCATTCCATAACCTATAATTAATCCAAATACGATACAAATCCATTTTATAATGTAAAAATAGATAGCTATACTAATCCCAATTTGGTGGGCGATTTATAATACATAATGGCAATGGCAATGGCATACCGATGGGAAGGCAGGAGAACATGGCCCCCAACGTCACTATCGAACTAACCCAGGAATATTCACTCTTACTCAAAACTCCGAATTCAGGATCATTTCGGAGTCGTGGAATGGCCGTGGCACTCCAACAAACGACCGTTCCCCAACAAAACGCACCCAAATTTGCTGGAATTGGGTTGTGAATATATGTATATATAATTTACGATATATTCAATAATAAGTTAATCAGGGATGAACTTATCTTACTCTAAGTAATTGGTAATTTGGACATTTGAGGATTTTCCAGTATTTAATACCACTCAATGCTGCAATCAGCTGGGGAATCTTCCGGCTCTCAAAATCTCCCTCGGTGGTTTCCACAATTCCCTCCGGCGTCGTCGTGTTGAGACTAATCGGATTATGACAATGATGATGATCCGGATTTTCCACCTGCTCCTGTTTCTCACTCACTGAATATCCGCGGTGGCTTTCCATTTCCATGATGTTCCATCAACCATCAAAATATGGAGACTGTGGAAGGTGAAAAACAATGAGAGAGAGAGAGAGAGTCATCTCATTTCATCTCATTCTCCACTAATAACAAATAATAATAATCACGGTTATCGTTGTGAGTCAGCGTAATCAATTATTTGATAAAATAATATGGGGACATGACCAGATTAAAAGCATAGGCAAATGCGTAATTCATTGATCCAGTATTTACCTTCATATCTATAATTTCTACAGATACAACTGACACTGACTACTGACTACTGTTTATGAGCAAAGGATAGAAATTTTTTTTTTTTTATATATGTACATACATATAGGTACGACAGAATTTGTTTGTAAATAGATGTGCATGCAATTTAATAGGGATTTAATCGACCTCAAACCTAAACAGAGGGAATTACATTTAAACATTTAATTTGTACATCGTATAGCATTGATGGATCAGCAGACGACAATTTATAAACGGACAACGACTGTAGGAATAATATAATAATAATCTTATTATATGCGAGGATGAAGATGATTAAATTCATTACAAGTTTTTGTTTTATTTTTATTCTCGTTCATCATCACATGTTCACAAAATAGAGACGTCCTTCTACATGGTACAAAAACAGTGTATATAAAATATACGTATATAAATGACTGTATGCGGATTATGGGTTTGTTGAGTATACAGTCATTCAGTATAGTTAGAGTCAAGTAGTTTCATAGAGATATTATGTACACAAAATATAAGGTGCGAGTCACAAGTTCGCCTATTTCCTTATGCATTGGAGAGTCCTCCTCATTTGCATGTTTGGAGTTTTTTTTTAGCAGCATTTGGGGAATTCCCATTTGAAAATGGATCCGTCTTGACAGGAGCTGAGGATGTAATCGGAGCAGGGAGAAAACCGAACGCGAGTCACTTCCGCACTGTGCACACACCCCACTTTCAACAACTGCCCCGTCTGATACGACCACAACTATAAAAACACACACACATGAAATAATCATCCAAAACAACACAACAACAATCCCATTTTCCTTACACACAATAAAATTAATAACATACAAAATGAAAATGAAAATGAGAATTGAATGAATAAATGAAATGAAATGAGGAGGGAGGATTAAGGAAAGGAAAATAGGAACCTTGACTTGACGATCGCCTCCACCCGTACAAATGTAACAACCATCTGGAGAAATGTCGAGGGAGTGAACAGGATCCGTATCCGAGGCCATTATCTCCCGAATCGTTGACCCATCAAATGCTTCATAATATCCCAATTTGTGATTATGTGTCACCCCCAAAACCTAACCCATCCAACCCCAAACAAAACAATTCCCCACATTATTAATTATTAAATTCAAAATTACAATTAAAAAAAAAGTGGTGGAGTTAACGAAGAAATAAAATAAAACAAAACAAAACAAAACAAAAAGTGACGATGACGACTTGATGGATCGGACGCACTTGACACTCGGATGGATGCCAGGCCACGTCCAGGAAGAGCGTATCTTGTAGAATCAGAGTTTTCCTTATAAATTTTTGTAGGCACCAAATGAGGATGGAACCATCCGCGGATGAACTGGCCACTTCCGTATCGTCGGATTTCATTCGGAGTCCCGTCACCGGCCCCATGTGTTCCTTCATGATGGCGATGGGCGTTTGTTGTTGTGGGCATAAACTCCAAACCCTTAATTGACCTTCTTCCCCACCCGAAACCAGTCGATCCCCACAATTGGTAATGGTGAGAGCTGCGACGCCGCGGAGATGGGCATGATAAATGACCCAGAGTGGTGACCCCGTCTGCGGTGTGTACGCTCTATATTATTATACAAATCCAGACAAATCCAATTCAAATCAAATCACATTTATGTACGCACACTCGATGACTACAGAAGTCATCGGTAATTAGTAATGAGTAAGTGCACTCATTCATGGATTATTGAGGAACGAACCGGATGTGGGAATCATTCCAGCCGCTAATGACTGCTCGACCATCTTTACTGAAAATAACGGCATTGCACGTCATATTGGCCACATTTATCCTCACCTTTTTTCCGGGTTCAACAGTCAGAATACATTTAAATTTAAGTACACGACAAATCCCCGTTTGCATATTAAATATTAAGGTTGAATTGAATGGAATTGAACATAAATTGCGTATTTATTACAAGTTCTCGCATGGCACACGCATTCCAAATCCGGATATCCTCAAAGTTGCACGAAGCAAAAACCTACAAAAAAAAAAAAGAAGCCGTCACCAATGACTGAATGAATGAATCGTGTGTTGTTATATGTAAATTAAAATCACACGTGACTTGCCTCGGAGTAACAGCTGGGGAAGGCAATGTCATTGACGACCGAGTAATGTGAGGAGGCCAACATTTTGGTATGATCCAAACTCCCGAGTTTCGAATGATAGACTTCGTTGAGGGTGGAACCCACAAAGACGTCCATACAAGAGACGGCAATGGACGTCACTTGACCTCGAACACACATTTGTGGTCCGTACTCACAAAACAATGCCTGTTGTTCCCCTCCTTTACACACCATCTTCACCTTGGACATGGCCACCGTCCCACATCCAGCCCCAATCACAAAATCCCCAGACTCCAAAATCTGCAATGCAGTCACGCCTATATACAAATAATCCACACAATTTTCCTAAAATAGTTTCAATTAATTCCCCCAAAAACTTCAAATGTGAAATATCTTATAGGTATAGAGATAATTAATGAATGACCTCCTTTGTACAGATGATTATTTCGTCCCTTCTCACAACTCAAGGGTTTCCGGTTGATGACGGAGCAAATACTGGGGAGAGGAGTTATTATTATGCAAATTAAATAAGTATCATGATTTCTTTGAATTTTCCGTGCTTGTGGAATCAGACACAAAAAAAAATTCTCATTTTATTTCATTATTATTGTATTTATTTTTACCTGGGCCCGGATTGGGGTGAACCAATCGGGTCACAACCACCTGGCAGACTTGGCAAATTTAATTTGACCTTGATGACGTCACCCGTTCCAGTTCCACAATATGCAAATTCATCGTTTGCATCAATCTATATAATATATACGATAGAAATCACACAAATCCCAAATCCCAAATCAATTAAATCCACAGGAAATGAAGGATGTTTTTAACTTTATAATGAAGAAGAAGTTTGTATATTTTGTTTAATTTTGTGTACACACCCGCACAACGAGAATGTCCCGTTTGATCTTCTTCAAGTTGGCTTTCTCACTTCGGAGTCGATTGGTTTTACTGTCGAGGATCCAAACGGATAAATAGTCATCACCGCCAATGACCCAAATGTCATTTCGTGTGTTGGCTGGGACGGCGACGCGAGGGATCCCATTTCGACCTTGACACGCTTTCCCCCCCGAAATGCATTTGCATTGTTCCATATCATAGATGACAATGCCACCGTGATCATCCAGATTGCCAATGCTGAGGAGATAGCGGCCGTCCGAGGAGAAGGAAACGGAATTGACACGAGTCGAATGGGAATTATATCGACCGATTATACAGCCAGAACACGCATCCCACAATATCACGTCCGCCTACACACACAAAACAGAAAGAACAATAAATATTTATTGTTCCCACTCCAAGTCGTCGTCGTCACCGGCAGAAGACTTTCACTTTCTCCTCCACATTTATCAACGATTCAATAATAAAATGTTGTTTACACTTATGCGGTGACAACTGACAATTGACAACGGACAACGGACAACTGACCTTAAATCCCATGTAATTCATTTGTCCGGAAGCCACATAGCGACCACCTTTATCCAAATCCAAGCATGTGACATTGTTCCCATGTCCAATCATGAATGTTTGTCGTCCGGAAGTGGTGTCTGCTCGGATGACGTTCGTCCCAATCGCGTACACCAGCGACGAGCCGTGCACAAATAATCCATTCGAAATCTTACCTGCATATACATTGTACGATGATTCCGATTTGTACGATACATTTCATTTTTAGATGGAAAATCATATGGTATAAGATATAGCAAAAGCAAAGGTATACTAATATTCTAATATAGCAAAATGGAAAGCCAAATCCCCCACAATTTACAACAAATTATACGATATATCTTAAGACTGAAAGTCAATGGGGACAAAATGAAATGAAATGAAGGAATCTCACACAGTCTCTAAAGGAAAAAACTAAAAATAGACGGGGACAGATTTGAAATGGGAATTTCCAGAGGGACAATTTCGATTTTGATTGCGATCACGATTGCGATTGGGATTGGGATTGGGCGAATGAAAAATAGGAGCTCACCTTCGAACCCGATCGTGGAGATCACTTGTAAATTACATCCCGTATCACACATCTTTCCCTTTTCCCTGATTCAATTTTTCTTTGGCATCCACTCGTAATCCAGTCGTCAGTTGACAGTTGTCCACGGTTGTTCACTTTGTGAAAGTATATACTTGACGAATGGAGATGATGATGAATGGGGGGATTGGTTTATTGAAAGGGGGGCGGGGGTTAATGAAACATTGGAAATTGGAAATCTCGGGGATTGCCACAGTTTAACAAGGTTTTTTCTCGCAGCTTTCCTCCTTACTCGCCGTTTACTTTTTCTTTTTCTTTTACGGCTCACACGTACAGATTATTACGAGTCGCAATTTGCAAACGTAGAACGTATTTAAATGCGAGTTGATGAGAGCAAAGCAGATCAGACCGGCAGACAGACAGACAGGCTTTGATGCGATTACACACAAGATATGACGTTATAATTAATAATAATAATAATGAAATGGAAATGGAAATGAGGCTATAACTAGATATATCTGTAGTTGCTATTTTTGTATTCTCTCTCAGGTTTAGAGTGAAGTATTATTATTATTATTATCACTCAGCTCTCGTAGCTTATTATTTACGCAATAATTACATATGTCTGAAGGATTGCCGATTGTGCGATTGACGAGGAGAGCGAGCGAGTTTTTATTCTCAATTCCCTCACGAACAAAAAACAAAATTATACCGGTAGTGAATCATCGACTTGTTTTTAAGTCTTCCTTTGACAACAAACTTTTTTATCTCCCCCACGTAACCATGGCAACAATTTTTCCATCGTATCGTATCGTATCCGGAATGATATTTAAAGCCAGCACTCACCGTCTCATAATTAAAGTACATAAATAATAATAATAACATTTAAATATACAATAATCATTAATAATATGAGCTCACGTCTCGCTGCTCTGTCTCTAAAGACAAGTAACAAAATAAAGAAATAAAGCAGACCTGCCATATCCGGATCCATCCATTTGAAAAGAGTATTTCGTTATATCAATAATCAGAGTTTCAGAAACTGTGCTCCTAGCCTTTCCCCCCTTCCCTTTCCTTCATTTATGTTATGTTATGTTCATCGTCATCCCCAGTTGAAAGTTAAAAGAAACGTTTTCCCTTCGGAGAATAATGAGAGAGAGAGAGAGAGAGAGAGAGAGAGAGAGAGGGAGAGAGAGAGAGTCAAATAGCTGGTCTAGCTCTCTTTTCTCCCTCGTTATTCATGATGACGGGAATGGATCGAGAAACGCTGCTTTCCCTCACTTTTCTCTCTCTCCAATTCAATTCAAATGAACGGCGTGAAAAACAGAGTGAACTTATTGTTAGTGAACGTAATTCAATATCCCATATCCCATAATTCCACACATGAAAAAACTTAAAACTCTGAAGGCATTTATTCGTTTTTTTAATAGGTACGAACGCTTTCTCTTTTTACAGGCATCAGATACAGCTGACATTCATTCATTCATTCCTTCATTTATGCATTCATTAACATGGGGTATTCCTATTCATATAGTATTATTTATTTTGTACGACGTTTTATAATTTTCTAATTTTCTGTCAAAACGCCGTTGAACTTTTTTCCGAACTGCTCAGCGGTGGGGTTTGAATGTAATCACTCTCCAGGGGTAAATTGGATTTGGAGGCAGCAATGGACTTTTCTGTAAACACAAACACCAACCAGCCACCAGATATATACATATTGTAGTTTAGTATTTATGAAAATGGAAGGAATCAAGTATGTATTTTGTTTCTATTTCTATTTCTATTTCTATTCATGTATTTGAAATTTGAAAGTAATATTGATATGGATATTGACCTGAGACGGAGGAGGGTGAGGAGAGAGGTTTGACTTCGTCGAAAGTGACGAGGGAGTGAAGGATTTTCTCGGGTAGGATTTTGACCCAGCATTTAAGGATGAGTGGGATGAACAATTTACTGGGAACCAGGGCAATCCCCCTCGTCCCGTGTGTCCATCGATAAATCAGACTGAATAAACAGCCAAAGAAAACGGCTGTAAGGCAACCCAACGCTGGATACCTAAACATTGGAGTAATAGTAATAATAATAATAATTATTATTATCATTATTCTTGTTGTTGTTGTTGTTAATTCGTACGTATTCTGTAATAATGGTAATAATGAAGGGGGGGGGGGGGTGGCTGACCAGAGATAGGATAGCGAGAGGATTTGCACATAGACGCTGTCATCACAATCTTTCCAGTAAGTACATGTGTTGGCTCGCGTTGGCAGGGATTTGGGAGGAGCAAAACACTCTGAGCCCGATGTATTCAAACTCAAAAACTGTCGGGGAAGTGAACTTTGAGCAATTGTTGCTCCGATTCCAAGGAAACTCATCCATGCAAAGGACACGATCATCCCGCACACAGCTCCCTATCAATTATAATACCAATGACAATGACCAATGACCAATAATACCAACAAGAACAAGTACAAGAACAATTCAACACTCTCATCAACCCCAAATTAGACTACTCTGCAAATTCAAATTCCTCCATGTCTATTTAAGATATTATGTACATTACATGTGAGTACTACAATAAATTACTCACCACGGTGTTTGCATAAGGGAACATTTGACCACAGATGAAAATGCCGAGTGTTGGTCCTCCTAAAATTCCCAACACGGTCGTCGCGGCCTAACGATAGACAGACAAATTAATTGATCGTCATGGTCGAAAACTATAGCACAAGCCGGTTTTTTAAGCTTTGTAGTGATTTACCATTGTTTACTTTGTCTGAAAAAATCAAATTGAAATTCCAAAGGGTTACGGAGAAAAAGTAAAAAACTGGCTTGTACTATTGTTTTCGAACACACCTTAAGTATATTCACATCCTGTTCATTATCTACTTTTTATCTGTATCGTTAGACAAAGTATTAATTAATTTATTTAAAAATACCGAGAAGATGCTGCCCATTTGCTCCGCAATGAAGACGAATGCAAAAGATAAGAGTCCAGTGATGAGAGCCGTGGCTTTGCTCACATACGACAATTGAATGTCCGTTAAATTGGGTCTCCATTTCTTGACATAGTCTTCCGTGATTGAGGCAGCAAGGGCATTCACACCCGAAGACACGGTGCTAAGTCCAGCACAAGTAATTCCAGCCACAAAAAGCCCGGGGAGCCCCCGATAAGATCCCAACGTATCCATCACGAAAATCGGCAACAACTTGATCCAGCATCATACAATAGAATGAAATAAAATTGAATAAAATACATAATACCTACACTCTAAATGTTGTGGTTATAATTTACTACCGCGCGGTGTCTATATCTGACGCTACCGTTTTTGGTAGTAAAATTCGGAGGTATTTTTACACCGCGTGTTTTTAAATTTCTACCATTTGGTAATAATTTACAACCAAATTCCGGTGTCTATATCTGACGCTACCGCATTACTTACAGTGTATATACGGCATAGCTATCGTATTTAGTTGTTAGTTTTTATTTTTATTTAGTGTGATGATGGATTTTATCTGTATACTTGGTCGATGGCTTTAACTCGTCCGGCACTGAGAGGATCACAGTCAAAGTAAGTCCCATAAATGACCAAGCCGCAAACATAGCACAACGACATGAGGATTGCCAGACCCACGAGATTTATCATCAAAGCTCTATATATAGAATATATTATATAGATACACAATCCAGCCTTATTTTACTTTCCCTCTTTCACTTTCACAGCTTGATGGATTCACAAAAATGTATGTACAATGTACATGTCCTTACATTTTGACGCTTTTCATGTTGGGCAGAGAAATGTACCGTTGAATCTGTGCCTGATTTGCGTACATTGGAAGCCTGAATGGAAATGGACATGGAGAACATGAAGCTTTAAAATAAACCCAAACTCAACAACTCAAGAAATGAATTACTAATTGTATGTATTGTTTTGTTTTGTTTTGGATGAATGGATGCAATTAAATTACCATGTAAAATATCCGCCGATTAAAGCTGTCCAGAATGTGTGTCTTGTCCTCGGATCAAAATCAAAGCTGTATGTACATGGATGGAAATATTAATATCAACGTGTATTCGTCGATTGGTAATTATATCTAATATGTAGATACATTTATGTACTGAACATGGTATAAGTATATTTATATTTATATGAAGAAATATAGGAGAAGGAAACTGACTTGAAAAATGTGATGCGTCCAGTGTCGGAAGCACGCTTCCAGATGGTGGCGAGTCCTCCATCAATGATTGAAATTCCAACGATGACCACGATGGCCATACTGACGAACATGATGATGGCCTGAAGGGTGTCCGTCCATAGAACGGCCTTGAACCCACCCAACGTCGAATAGAAAATACAGACGAGGAAAATGATGGCGACGAGAAGTCGGGAGTTCAATCCGGTGACGGCGGAAATGGCCAGGGCCGGCCCATAAACCACCATCGACATGTAAAATATCGTATAAATGATATTTATGAGGGACAGCGCAATCCGGACATGACGATTGAATCGTAATTCCAAATATTCGTAGACGGACGTGATTTGTAAATTGAAATACAAAGGGACGAAGAGATAGGCCAAACTGTGGAGACAATCCCCATTTAGATTACATTACATTACATTGGATTTCCTCGTAAATAACTGCATAACTGAATAAAGATACAATGTCAATTTGTCAAATTACCTCCAAGTCAATGGAATATAACAGAGGAGCACCATGAACAGCTGCGTCCCGTACAAATAAATCTCTGGAAAATCAATCATGTAACGGACATATTCTCAATTAAAATCTAATCTCTCTGCCTACAGATCTGGTATGGATTTCTATTTCTATGAGGGGGACAAAATGTGGACGTACCGACGGGGTGGCCAAGCAATGTGATGGATGAAACATAACTGCAGAGGAGTGAAAGAGCCACCGGGACTGGATGCATCTGTCTCCCACCTGTCCACCACCACCACCACAATCCACAATCAATCAAATCCTCATTCAATATTTATTCACCTCTACATCAATTACTAATTAGTAATTAGACAGACAGATTAAACTTGATTGAGATTTAATTAAATGGACATCCTTCCTCCATTCCTCAATTCCTCACCCAAGAGATATTCTTCATTTGAGGATTGTTTGGAGCCGAAGCAGCCGTAGAAAACCCCAATCCCCACCGACAACAATAAAACGGACGAGAAGACGGCATATTCGGGCCAATCAAATTGCTGGACTTCTGGAGCGTTTGGAGCGATGGTGGAAGTGAAAAAGTCCTCCACTTTGTACAAATCTCTATCGTCCATTTTTAAAATAAATATGTGGTAATTATTAAGTATTGTTGGAATTCAATAAATGAAATCTGACGAACAAACGGACGGACGGACGGATGAAATCAAGATCAAAATTGCTGCTGAAAACGGATGAGATTCTCAGCCAGAGCCAGAATGGACACATGAATCCGAGAGCAGAGCTACACACAGTACACAGTGCACACAGTTTTGTTCTTGTTGGGTGGCAACTCGTTACTGACAACTCGGCTGCTTCAACTACAGAAAGACACAGACAGACACAAAAAAAATGGCAAGAAAGATAATACATATGAAAATAAAGAAAGAAATGGAGAGTTAATTGGAAGTGGAAATGAAATATTTCACCGTCACTGTCAAGGTCTTTTCATAATCATTTCTAGACCCCACCAACACACCAACACCAACCAACCCACACTATCTGTATTTGGTACACACAGATATGTACATATTGCTTAAATACCTATGCTATTAGCCTATTACATACTATATAGATCTTGCCTCTTCGCAAAAATTCGCATGTACGTACGTTAGTTTCAACAATGGACAGACATTGATTTGTGTCCGTCTATATGTAATCTCGCATCTGATGATTAGATGAGTTCAGTCTGCATTCATTCATCAGCAAAAACAGACTTTCCAGGTATATAGTTCTAGTTTGGGATAGATTTGGATTTTTTGGATGTGTACATGTACATATTTGTATAAAATGCATAGGTATTAGGTATACACTTATACAGAGATGACGCGAGACATTGTATACGACAAGCTTTTTTTTATTGGGGGGGTATTTCCAATTAAAGACGAAAAAAACTGAATTCATATGACGATGATGTGAGCTTGAAAGCTTCCATAAATCACAAAATTGGTAAATTTAAAATCCTTGATTAAGCATTGTGAATTTTGAATTAGAGTCATAAATATTGAGATTTAATTGTTGCACGTGTGTGGACTGTCGTCCGGATAAAGGACTTGGTCACTTTTTTTGAGAAAAAATCTCAAAAAGATAAAAAATTTAACGTTGGGATATACCTATGATTTGGGATGTGGGAGATTTGGGCTTTGGGTCACGTATCACCCACATGTGCACATGCGAGAGCACTTCAAAACGACACTTTTTATTGCACTTTTTTTTTGTGTCGGCCTGCCTTCCAATGAGAAACTTATAACTCTTTTAATACCTTCGCGATGATAACTCCAGCATCATTTTTTTTTTTCATTTTCATTCTATATTGCAAATGATTATTATATCCCTTCATTTAAATTTTCTATTGTGCATTCGCTAACACTTTCCATTTCCATAGGTATTATTATGTATATGTTGATAGATGAATCCAAATGTGTGTGCTGGATTTACATATTGTATACATTGCGCATTTTGTGTGATGAAAGACTTTTGAACTTGTAACTAATTGAAAATACCTATATGTACTAAAACTAAATACCTATATCAATTACTCACTCACTCACTCACACGCTCTTCATTTGTAATTTCGTAAAGTATACTGCCACAAGCTTCTGCTTCTATATATATTTCCCAATAAAATGAATAAACAAAATCTCGTAAGTAATACATTATTTGTGTCTCTCACCGCACAAGGAAGGTTCTGCCCTTCTGATTTTGAGTTAATTTTTGAGATGAACGATTGAATTGTAGTGTGATGTTGTTTTGAATTCTGTCTCGATCTATCCCTCATTTGATTTATTTGTCTGGGGAAAAGTTATATACTTTTATGAAAATGTTTTGCCTTATTCCTTTTTTGCTATATGTGGTATGTTGGAATTTGTAATTGCAAGTGTACTCATGCTTTGTACATATGTAAATATAGTAAATAGTAAATACCGAGAGAGAGAAATTCCTACACACATTTGTGGAATTCACTCAATTCACATATATGATGGGCCTGGGGTAATAATAATAATAAAGTCAGAGGGGATTGAAGCATGAAATTGATTAAGTAGAACAGAACAGAACAGATGGAAGATGAGTTCTTGACATGCAAACGTGCCTCCGCAAAAAAAAGACGACAAAAAACTGTCCAAATCTCCATTTTATGATTTTCTACATTCTATCGTATATTAAATACATCCCTGAACTCTTGTCTCTCCCATTTTCAGCCGACACTATATACATACAAAATCTCTTGTCATTATAATATTATAAAATACACTCAGAAGACATTATGGAGAATTACAAAAAAAGATATACGATATACCTATACGCTGTTGCGGAGCAGCAGAGAGAGAACTCTATAACAGTAAGTATGTATGTAAATAAATTCGAAATATCTATGTACATATTCCGCATATTTTGACTGAAAACTCGAGATCAAAAGTGACGTGGACATGTTTTTTCCGTGCATGCCTAGAATTTCCTTCCTCACATTTCTTTCTACTTTCTGCTGATGCTCTCTGTTTGGACTTGGACGACTGCGACTGCTGCATTTACACTTTACACCAAAATATATTGCGATATACCGCCGGAGGGATTCAATCAATATACATATCGTCTGTTAAGTTCAGAAACGAACTATAACGATTTTCCTTAATTTGTGGAAATGCTCCTACAGCGTCCGTCTTTGTGGGTAAAATTCTGAAAAAATTGAGGGTGGCAGAAAAGGTCATGGCAGACAATAATGTCGAAGG
>JAIUND010001288.1:0-38469 GCA_034699125.1 Gisinianus flammeolus | reverse complement strand
TGGTGATGTGGGACTGTTGTCATTTTTTTTCAGAACGAAAAACAATCATGAAATTCTGCTGTTTGACTACACGAATTTACATGTGAAAGCGATTTCAGATTTTGAGACAAGTTGGAACCTGTTCACACAACACGAATGAAGATAAGGAAATGAACAGTAAGAAGACAGGAAAGGAAAAGAAAATCTCAAAGGTAAAAAAAAGAGAAGAAAAATATATTAAATAGGTATGGATGTATTTGATTTGCTTACTTATTTTCCATGGCTAGAACGTGGGCAAGTTGGACTGGATCAATGTTGTTGATACTGTTGGAACTAAATCTGGATTTCTCGGTGAGTTTCCTCACCACATCATCCATAGACTTTTTATTCATTTTTACATCATTATTATTGGGATGAGCGAATGTTGGGGATTTATTTGATGAGGATTCACCGGACGTGGACTCCCGACAAACCAGCGTCCTTCTATTGGAATACCTCCCATTCAATTTGGCTGTCGTCGTTTCCAAATCTTCATTATCTGAATTGATGGGAGAACAAAACGAGCCCATATCCGACATTTCATCTCCATCACTCGTCTCCATTTGATCTTGTAATGCCCCAATGGGTCCATCAATGAATTCTTCATCAGCCAAAGATGTTTCTCCAGAACTCATCCTATAAATTTTATTTCCTCCATTCATCAAGTCCTTCCTTCCTCCACCAATTATTGAATCTTTATTCTCTCGAGGAGAGTCTCGACCTCTCCCCCCTTGCTGTTGTTGTTGTTGTTGTTGCTCTACATGACTTGTATTATTCTCTTCGAATTTATTCGGTGGTGACTTCCGTTTCGCACTCATCGTAAATATCAATCAACGCCCCCGTCAACTACCTGTAATCAAACAAACAAATAAATAAATACACATTACAAAAAGGGAATTCCAATATTATTGCATACAATTTAAATGTCACATGTTTCTATTTCACATCTCTGTTCATCCGTAATCTTCAGACTGCACATAGTATGTGCGTATTAGTTACATTGTAGGTACAAGGAAAGAGAATCTTGCCGAGTCATAAAAGGAAAAGACGAAAACTTGTTACACATTACTTATCAGAACATTTGAATTTTTTGAATGTGTCCACATACACAGAAAAAAAACCGAAGGGAGAATGAATGAAAAAAAAGCGATAGAAATTCTCTGATCCATATTGACACGGGGGGTAGAAAGAGAGAGAGAGAGAGAGAAACCCGCCTGGAAAAATTAATGTTTCCTTTCCTGACTGTGCAGCTTTGTCTATGAATGTAACACATGGAATGGATATTAAATAACCACAAGAGATAATAAGGCTTGTCTCTCTCTCTCTTTCAAGACCGTCCTTCCGACATGTAGAATAACATTTTTGTATAATAAAAAGCTTTTATTATGTATTTTATCTCTTTATTTGTTTGACTCATCCATTTATTATAGAAATATCTGAGACTGTATAATGTATATATAAAAATTAGATTTCACTGTATACAGATTCTGTAGCTATGTAATACTTACTGGGAAAATAGAGATATTATATTTTATTTGAGAAACGTTTTAAAAGAAAAGAGATAATCCAACTAATTATAGTCAGTATATGGGGAGAGACTATGAAGAGAGAGAGAGAAAGAGAGAATAACATGGTGTATTCAAAAGAAGAATTTTTTGTATCCGTGTGAATATTTTGTATTGTAGACACAAATAAATTACTTGGAGATATGAGCTCAATGGAATTGACCTTTGGGAGTGACCCTGCTCACTTGTCTTGAATATTAAATATTTTCTCATTTCTTATGTAAGTATTAAGTACAGATACAGGATTATAATAATAATAATAATATATTATTCAAACTAGTAATAATATTATTATTATCTCTCCTCGTTTCTGTTTCTCTACAGTATATATTTCACATCTGGCGAAATTGTAAATGATGAATTATGATTAAAGACTATAGAGCAGACTATATAGAATAAAACACATTCAAGAGAATTAAGTACCTCACCACGGAGATGCTGAAACAACATAACCATTATTATTATTATTATTCCAAAAAGACTTTTATCATATTTTAATATATAGAAAGGAAAAGACTGATTATTTTATTATATTCTCCCTCAGCTACATAATAGCCCCGATAGTTGATAATAATTTAACGAACAAGTAAATAGCAGTGGAAGAAGGAGAAGAAGAAGAAGGAGAATATGTTATCAATTTTGACTACAATATTTTTTATTTTTTATGCAGACGTCCACCCACCCCACACAAAAAAACCACCACACTGCCGCACACAAACTCACCCATGGCACTTACATGATATAAACGTAGACACATTGAAAACTATATTTCGCAATCCACAGAGCCTTTGTCGATCAATTCTGCATTGTAATGGAAATCTGTCTGCTCTCAATTCATACTAAATTTAGAGGAGTATATAGCAGCAGAAGAAATGGAAATGGTGAGGAAGAAGAAAAAGAAAAAGATGATGGAGATGGAAGGTCTGTATCATCATTATTTATTATTTGAATCAAACCAATGACAAGAATTACGCAAAGAACCAAGACAAATCCCACTGTGAGTTCCTCCTTTACTTATTAACCATTTTGTACATCCTTCTCAGCCTACATCTACATACATATTAAGAGCTATAGATTTATTTCATTTATTATTATGTAGTTTATAGTCGTTTGACATGCATACAGTGAAGAGAAATAAAAAAGAAATCCATCTGCAAATACAAGAGATTCATTTTATTTGACCTAACCTTTTTGTTTTTTCAATATATCTGTAATCCTTTTCTCTCTCTCTCTCTCTCTCTTTTTCACTCACTCTCCATGACCACCAGAAAGAGGGAGAGTACACACAGAGCGTTAATGTATGAGAATGTTTTGATTCAATCATCGTTTCACTCACTCACTCACTCATACATACATAACACGTTATGTATCCCGTGCTTTTGTACAAGAAGCTCTCACTTGGGATTTGAAAGAACGAGAGATGGAGAAAAATAAAAAGACGAAAGAAAAAAAAAAAAATTTGCCATGATCATAATTTTTTAACTCGGGATCAGATACACAAACAGTCGCAGTACTTGACGAGTATATGTATACCGACTGTATATACATATAGTACAGACTTTGCAATATCCGTGCATATATACTCAAAAGAAAATGACACACGAAAAGCAGAAGAGTAAACAAAAAGTATTATGTATAAGCTCTGGCCATCTCTGACATGATACTCTCTCTGGGAAAATATTACAAGTTATTTGGCAGTAGTGTCAGAGAGTCAGCCGCCATTTCAACATTTATATCACAGCTCACAGAGAAACCTTACTTACTGTACTTATTGTATATGTACATAAGTATATCATATATGTAATATAAGTAAGACAAAAAAATTACTTTGGCTGAATATTTCCTCTCTGTATAAATACTTCTATCAAAAATGGGAGAGAAATATATATATAAAGAAAACCAAGTAAAGTTTTTTCAAGGAAATATTTGATTGAATACGTCCAGTTGGTTAAAATTATTAGCATTCTCTGGGTAATATGTATAGACAGGTAAATGGGTTTCCTACACTCACACACTCAACTGCACACAAACACACACACACACACACACACACACACACACACACCATCCCGAAAGCATCACTCATAAAAATGTATGGTAGGGGAAAAAAAAGGTCTGCTGTGGAATTGGCGGGTGCGATTTGATTGATGGGAAATTTAGAGAAGGATGACACGGACTTTGCAAATCATGAAGGGTTCATTTTGCATTGAGGCAAAAGCGACTGTGAGTTGAGCCAAAATTTGCCACGCTATATGAAATGAGGAGAGAAACAATGAGTGAAAGATGGGTTTTATAAGTTGGCAAAGAGAGACGGCATAAAAAGAAAAAATCCAGAGAAAGAGAGAGAGAGAGAGAGAGAGAGAGAGGCAGGCAGGCAAAAGGAGGCAACCATGAACCTTGGGAGTACATGGAGATGGAGAGTTCGTGTGTGTGTAATTGTAGACAGGGTTATAATATTATACCGCAGTATTCGTGAAGATACGGGTATTACTATCATGCATTTAAATGTAAAGGTTCCTACTATTCGAGAGAGAGAGAGAGAGAGAGTCGGAATTCTCGC
This sequence comes from Gisinianus flammeolus, assembly GCA_034699125.1. NCBI lineage: Eukaryota > Metazoa > Arthropoda > Collembola > Symphypleona > Katiannidae > Gisinianus > Gisinianus flammeolus. The sequence continues at coordinate 34,326 of JAIUND010001288.1, read as the reverse complement.
CCGTCATAATATTCATATGGAGTGCAGATAGATAAAGAGCCCAAGTTTGTAAAACAGAGTACAGAGAGAAAGAGAGAGAGAGAGAGAGAGCGAGCGTAAAGACTATGGAGCCGACCGAAAGAAGCCAACAAAGTCTTAGCCAAACGACCCGATTCGAGTATACTGATGCACAGACGCTGTAATTATTCACGAGCGTCGAGTCGAGTGGGTGTCTTCTTCATTGTTCTGTCTCCTCTCATTAGCTCCACTGGCATCTCTCATTCTCCACTGAGCCAATGAGAGAACAAAAGTTTTCGCTACAAATTGGCACTATACTCCTTAACTTTTGACCCGACGCCAAAAAGCTCAAATCATTGTTACTCCTTTCTCTCTCTCTCTCTCTCTCTCTATCTCATAACTTTTCATCTCCTGATGCTTCTTTTGTCTCCAGGGCTAAACTTAGCTTATAAATGTAATATTCCACTATTCAAAATATACAAAAACACAGTCAATCAACAAGAAGGGGCAACACCTATGCAAATACTTCAAAATCCTTCTCTTGAATAGCATCCGCAATCCACACTGTGTAAAATCCATGTATGTGTTTTTGTACTATATTTACCATTCATCTTCTCTCAACTTGTACGTAGTATACGTACATAGGTATTCTAAATGAACCAACAGAGAACTACAAAACTAACAACTACAACGAAACGAACCACAGATGTATAAATGGATTTTGTATTCTCCTCTGCCGTGTACACACGAATAATATTTCTCTTGTGTTTTTTTCTCACAGGCTATTTTTTCCACTGTATTCTTTACACGTACGATATTTCTTATATTCTCTGTAAATAAGTGTATGGATCTAGTTAACATACCTACTATGTACTTCTTTTCCCACTCTGTTCGTTCCTTTTATGCCTTTGTAACCATTCTTCTGTAGTTAAAGCTATATAGAAACATCCATTTGACGATAGTCTTTTACTGTACGTTTTTCACATGTCCATGATCCATGACTAAAAATCAATTTGAAATGAAAAATGTATCTGCATCTGTATCTGTACTCAGTCTTTTAAATAAAAGGAATTAATTCTACAATTCCTCTCGAGTCTCTCCATTTCTTTCCTTGTCAAGGAACTACTTGCTTAAACATCTGATCCATCAAAGGAAAAACAGGTAATATGACGTTTGGCGTCTCTTCTACTAGTTCATTATCACAACAAAAGGTAATGGATATTGGTAAATAAATAAATGTTCCTACAAAAATTCCGCCTTTTCAATATTGTGATGTATTATTAGAAACAGAATTTTCTAAAGATAAAAGACTATCCAGCTCGTAATGTGCAAAAGTATATCTTTATTCTGTAGTTGGACTCGGTGTACATTTTTATATTTGTTCATGAATCACACTGACCCTCGATTCCACATATATACAGATATAAATACACACTGAGAGAACAACATTAAAAGAAACTCTGAACTTAGTTGGCCGTTCGTAATGGACTCATAATTTTATGGCCAGTGGACAACAAAAGAAAGCAGTTTGGACAAAATCGTCTTGTTTCGTCTTTTCCCTTTGAGTTTTATTCATATTGGACGGTTTTATTTATCGCAGTAGATATTTCACCGTCGAATGAAGAGAAGAAACCTCTCGCCTGAACCCTCAACATCCCCAATGTTTATTTTATATCTGTATTCTCTTTGGTTGTGGCCATCGGGTATTTTTCTATTACTTACTCTCCTGTACATATACTGAGCATTTATGATGTAATGTAATTCATATGGGGAAGTCAAGTCAAGTTAGGTTCTGCTTCTGACCAAACTATTTGGTATTTATCTATTATGCGTTGAAAGCTGGGCATTGTCCGTGTATATTTTTATATTATCTTCGTGTCTTTTATATTTCTCATATGTATATATACGTACATATAACGGTTTTGTTGCTGCTGCTCGTAGGGTGTTTACTTTATTTTTTGTGTTGAGGAGGAACAAATGAGAATGTGTAGTTGTATAGTTTCAAAGTGGGGGACAATAGAAAAGGAATTGGGGACAGGATACTCCATGAAAATAATGGAGAAATGTCACACAGTGAGAGAAAGAAAAGAAAAGCATAAAATTACCTAAAGTCAGTGAATGTTGTGTATGAGGACATGTACATATAGAGAAGAGAAAGAGAGAGAGAGAGAGAGAGAAATGGAGAAATATTTCAAGAGTTGCCGATCTCAAGCAAGCAAACAAACAAGGAAAAGACTGAGGACCGGTTGTCGTTGAGGAAACACTGAATGTTGAAAAAGCGAATGATTGTAGGCTGCAGAACAGGGAGAGAAAGGAATAGAGAGAAAGAGGGAGGAGAGAGAATAAAAGTCTGAAATGTAGGAATCATTCAAGAATCAATAGACCATAAACAATAAATATCCCTTCTCTCTTTCACCGCAGAAATATCATCATAGCCCATTGCCATGCCTTTCTTTTTGTAAAAAAGTGTATGTCGTCTCTGCTGTAGTATTATATAGCAAATATATTATTATCGTTTCTTGTTCACTGACTCCATACAGCAGTCAAGTGAAAACAGAGAGTGAGGTCTCCATCACAATATATCCCTCCTTCCTTCCTTTCTCTCTCTCTATCTCTCTCTCTCCCTCGTGACATATTAAAAAATGACTCTTTTTTATTATTTCTCGTTATCAGGGATCGAGTACTCGTCCCATATATTGCTGCACTACACATTACATAGCCAGTGAAATACACTTTAACTTTATGGTAACACAGTGTGTAATTACGATAAAATTACCTTACCTATAACCAGTGATTTCATTGAAAAATAGAAATATATACAATGAATATGAACTTGCCAAATTCAGAGTCGGTAATAATTCGTTTGAATGACAAAAAAGGAAATGTCCATCATATTTAATTTACTGCTAAAATATCCATTGGTTAAAAGGAATGGAAAATCATTAATATGGAGAAAAAAAGTAAATGCAATCTACACACTGTAGAAAAATGAATATATAAAATGTGAGATGAAGACAAAAAAAATCAGAGAGAATAAGAGCTAAAGAAAAGTTTAAAGAATATGCGAACATTGACCTCAGTACAGCATAATGCTCGGAGATTATATGAGTTTGTTTGAAAAGTTTTGTTGGCTTTAAAAAAATTTCTTGTGAGGCTCAGCGAGTAAGAGCAAGAGCAAGAGAGAGAGAGAGAGAGAAATGTCTGGTTGTTGTACATTGAAAAAATAGGCACATGTTGGTAGTGGAGAAGGAGAGTGAAACACAATGTCGATTGTTTAGAGAATTTAGAAAAGAGAAAGAGAGACATTCAGAGCAATAGTTTTTATAGCCAAGTGCATCTAACAAGTCAAATTTGTGTCTGGTGTACGTCAACGATTTTGACATTTATCTCCCTCAAGTGTTTTTGTATACGATTTTTATTTATGTGTATGGATTTCTTAGTAATTTTTGCTCCACAGCAGAGAATACACAGTGAGTGAGAGAGAGAGAAAGAAAGAGAGTAGAGTGAAGAGTATACACTCACTCATTCACTCACTCAGAATACATATTACTTGATTTAACATACCCTTGGAATTGTATTTCATAAACGATACATTTGAGCGTCGAGAGTTGAGAAGAAGAGAGAAAAAAGAATCAGTCAAGAGCAGCGAGGCTTATAACCTCCTCAGAAAATTCATTTGCCTTGGCCTGTCTATTTGATTGGTCTGCCTTGTTCAAAGCTCACAGCCATACGCAGCCATCTTATTGTCATTCATTGGCCGAATTCCGTCGCATTTTCATGTATATGCTCTCCACAAACACACTTGCCACATACATACATACATACTCGACACCAAATGACAGTATGTACAGAAAATAATGAAATTAAAAACAGAGAGATAAATGCAGAATTTAATTAGTGAAGTACACAGGGAAATAAAAGTCTATATTGTTTGCGTGTGAGAGCTTCACGTTTTAATTATAATGAGAAGAAGATGAAGAAAAAAAATGTTGAAAGAGTATTTGTGTGTTGTGTGCGTGGATCTGAATTCTGAAAGGTATTTATAAGTAAATGTGTTGAATCTACAGAACAATCTCCCATTACTACTGAATTAAATATATTACTCCTCTACGCTATATATCGTACAGATGATGATGACGATGATGGTGGTGATGCAGCCGTATTCATTACAATTAAGATTACACGAGCTAAGAAATATTACAAAGAGCGACACAGTCTCAAATCTGAATTAATTTACAAAATACGAGATTCGTGGATTTGGAGAATCATGGAGTGGAAATGTATATGTATGTAGTTTTTTTCATACATAACTATTAAAGAAGAAGAAATTATACAGATAGCTTTTTGATTTTCCTTGAGTACAAGCAGACGGAGGGCATAAGAAGATAAAAGATTCACTCTCTGCTCTTTCTCTTTCTCTCTTCATTTTCTATGTTTATCTGTAATACAAATGAGATGGTCGTAATCTCGTAATGCAAAAGAAAATGGGAGAATATATCAAAGGTAGACATAGTTTTTGCTTTTTCTCTTCACCTTATACATTTATATTTTATATCGTAAATATATATATATATATGTATATATATATTTATAAGTGTAGATTGTGTGTTTGTATTTTGTACATGGGATCTGCTCTAGCTCTGTTTGATGTTTGCATGTGTGGAGACTTAATGAGACTTCAGTTCTCTGTGCTCACTTAATAAGTTATTCCTTGATTAGGGTGACAGTCGAAAACGACATTAAGTGAGCAAAATTCCTTTTGCCAAACAACTAGCTTGTGTCTTTCATTAATACACGGGCATGTCTCAATAAAATTGGAAGAGATAGCAATTGGCTTCTGGGTGGTTGCGTCTTATGATGAGAACGAATTTGCTTCTCCCCTCAACCTGTCACTCTGAGCCTCATCATTCCAACCATCTCCATCTCCCTATACACTACAACTACACTATAGAATACATACACTCCAAAGCTACACATATATGAATGAAATGTACAATCCCACAAGTCCGTACCTCTCCATCTGAATTTCATAGATTCCATATAGAATAGAATGTGGACGGGGGAAACCGAGTCTATAATAGTCTACCCACTTGCTACATATAGGTACACAGCCGATACGACATTTATACATACATATCTTATACATGTGCAGAGCAAGAGGAACGAGATTCAAACGCAACAACCACAAGCCCAGAACGCTTCTTCCCTCACATGGTAACTCTTGTGTGTACATTTACATATAAATGTGTATGTATTGGTACATATTATACACATATATGACTATGGATGGATGTCTGTACATACATTTCCCTTACAGGCTAAATTATCGGCATTTGGAATGAGGAGCCCTCAAGAAGGCTTTTCCGATTCTCGTATGCCTGCCTTTCCCAGGAAGCTCTTCGCATTATTAGATGAAGACCACCGGCAGTCGTGCTTCTCAACCATGACAAATCACGCAAAATATTATCTATTTTTTAGACGATGATATAGAGAGAGAGAGAGAGAGAGTTCTATAATCTTCTCCTTCTTCTTCGACTGCTTTTTCTCTTCCCGACTGTACACCAGTTACACCCCACAACTCAACTTGTTCCTTCAAATCTCCAATTCTGAATTAGGCTGATTTGATATACGCAAACTGTAAGAGTTATATTATTTAATGTGTCCTCACTACACGAATACTTTCTCAATTTCTCAATCCTTTTCCGTTCGTTCCCAGATCACCAGGTTCACTATATAGAGTTCTCTTGAAAATATCTTTTGACATGCTCCAATACCCATTCATGTATATTGTATACAGTATACACAACTTCCGAATATTGACACTCGTCTTCCTTCATCATAGTTCATAATTCATAGTCAAAGAAATCCTCACGATCCGTAAATATGGAATATTATGGGTACAACAGTTATTATACAGATTTTTTTTAGAGTAAACTTGGCTAGTCGTTCTATCTCTATTAGCAAATAAAGTAAACAAAATTACGAATCTTGTCCGAGAGAGGAAACAATTCAAAATTTCATCATATCTTTTTTCATATCAGTACTTACTCTGCCAAAATATACAGATTGAGAACCCGTGTAGCCGTAGCCGGTAGTGAATTAGATACAAATGAAATAAAAAGTCAATGTTCTGTCTTCTGCACCCTTCGTTAATTCCTATATCCTGTACCTACCCTGCACATTGTCAATGCTCAAATGAAACTTTCTGAAGGGTCTCTTCTCGAGGGTCGTCTGTCCGTCCGACCAAAGAGAAAATCACAAGTTCATATTCAATATAATATGGAACACAGACCTACTATGTAATTGTAGTATGTAGTACAAATTTTTTGTATTTGTGGAGAACTGGAGATGTATGTACATAATAAAGAGAGAGGAAAAAATTATCATTTGTTTCCTTTGTCACTGTTTGAGAGTTGCCCACACATATGATTTCAGTTTAAATAAACGAAATTAACAAGGACCAGACACTGGAGAGAGTCAAATACAATTCTTGTATGTGTGTTTTGGAACAATGGTAATGATTTTTTGAGCCTCAGCCCGGCAACACTGAACACCGACGAGGACCAAAGTGTAAAATGTGTAAATGAAAATGAATTCTTTTTCTACATGTGTCTAAAAGTTGTGTATTGTATTGTCGGAACGTTGGAAAAAGGAAAAAGTCACCAACGAATATATATATATATATATATGCAGAGTCTTTGTTCCGCAGTGACGACGACGAGAGCAGAGGGACTAATAATTGAATAGGAAAGGTCTTCGCAGGGTGATTAGACCCATATGGAGTCAACATAATAATAACAGTGAAATCTGACGCATGTGATTGTGTGAGCTAAGACAAAGTCTCACTCTGTGTAGGAGAATAATATTCACAGTGTGTGTACAATAGTGTACATTACTGTACATGTACATGCGTTTGTCTTAAATTTTAAAAACGTTTTGTCTTGAACAAAAATGAGCGACTTGAGAATCGAGAGGAACAAGAAGTCGTCGTCGTCGTCGGAGAATGAGAATTGGATGTGTGAGTGAGTGAGTGAATGAGTGTGTGTGTGTGTGTGTGTGTGTGTGTGTGTGTGTACTCTCGTTTCACATTTCTCACATATGCACAACAGGCCTTGTGTTGGTCCTCTTTTCTTTTGTCTCAATTCGATCATCCCACGCCCTTAAAGGTCTCCTTTAAAATCTCAGTCGACCCATCCCTTTACTTTGCCTTTGCCTTCCAAGGCACTCTTTGTTTTCCCTCACTCACCAACGTCATATCAATTATGCATTTGCCCTTTTACAGTCTGTTTCCTCTGTCTTCTCATTCTTTTCCCATTCTCTTTCTCTCTCTCTCTCTCTCCTTTTTTCTCAAGCTCTCTCTCTCTCATCTAAAGTAGTCCATATAGACATAGACTGTGTGCTGTAGTAAATTACAAAGGTTGCTCCGGTCTATGCACTATACATATGACTCAACTCTTAAGCTTGTAAACCCCCAAACTACCAGCTACATCACTTACCCGTCCAACCGAATCTATAAACTCTGTTACACCGAGAAGCTTATCAACTCCCGAATCCTACAAACACACACACATACAGACACAAACACAAAACATTTGTAGAAAACTTCTCAAACACATGATTTCAAACAGAGTAGTCAGAGTAATTACAGAAACTATACACAACTCTTAAACATTCAACTTTTTCCCTCTCTCCCTCTCTCTTCCTCTCCTTGTCTTCTCATGTTAGCCAAGAAAATTTAACGTAAAAGACAGAAAGAAGAGGAAGAAGAAAGAGAGAGAGAGAGAGAAAAAAAAAATCTACCACTTGACTCTAATGTTCCCCAAGAAACAACAATTTCTCTTAGACATTTTCTATACATTTCACGTAGGACTTTGCCCTGAGTTTAGAATAATAATAATAATAATAGAAGAGGAGAGAGCATTGTAAATTTATTCGTGTCTCACAATAAATATTTGTTGTGGTGTGCACTTTTGACGAGAGGGAGGAAAAGGCTTGCAGAATCAAAATTACAGGGAATTTGAGAGAATGTAATGTACACAAAAATAAAAAGATTCGGGTGCCTCCAACATGTATGTAAGTATGTATGTATTTAGTATTTATTATTTATTATTTGCGTATGTATAGGATTTGAAATGTATTTAGTGTGGTGTAGTGTGGAGATTCACTCTCTATAGTTTTTTCACTGATTGTTCAGAATAATAGTGAAAATGAGTGACTAGAGGAATTCTTTTGCACGTAAGAAAACATGGGTGCGATGAATGATTCATTCTCGGTGAGAGAGCAACGGAGGATGAATGCATTGCACAGTAATTGTATTTTCAGATGGTCATGCTGTATGGTTGTGTGTCTGTCTATGTGTATATGCTTGTACGTACGAGCATGTTGGTTGTTTGTTTCATACAGTGAGGATTGTGAGTGAGTGACTGAGTGTGTTTGCAATATGCATGATGACAGTTGTTCCTCAATATTACTATTCCCATTTCATTTCCCAATTCCTTATTTTCGTCTACAAGTTAATCTGAGTGAGAGCGAGCGAGCGAGAGAGAGAGAAAGGAGAAAAACTCAAACTCTCTGTGAACTTCCAACTTTTGACGAAAAGAATTATTTCAGTTTTGTCATGTAAGCTTTTTTTTTTCTTGGTGACTCTGTCATTTCAACTCAGAGATGTACATACAAGAGTAAACGTAGAAACATACACACACACACAAATATACACCAATACACAGAGTACATAAGTGGAAAAGGGATTTAAGGGAAATTCTACTGCTTTAGAAGAGTAACTTAATCTTGCAAACACACATCTGCTAACCATTACAATCAACAAGGTACACCCACAAATACATATAGAAAATATATTAGACATACCTATGCATTGTACATGTCTACATGTGACTGTGAGCAGTTTCCTCGTGAATAAAAGACGGGAAGATCTACGAAGACGAGAAAAAAGAATGAGACTTGCACTGCTAATTTTCATAAATTACTATTTGGACTCCATTCTTCCCCCCGTCTCTTTCTCTCTCTTTCTCTCTCTCTCTCCCTCTCTCTCTCTCCTGTCTTCCGTCTTTTTCTCAACCATAATTTTTATCAACGATTCTTGACAAGAACAGGACAAGGAGACAAACGCTATTAGCCGTCCCATGTACCATCGCAATAGCAACTTCACAACTTGTCTTGTCTATCTCCCTTTACTGTCAGCAGTCAACTCTCTACTAACTCTACTCTTTATGTATAGCTTTCCCTCCATTCCATTATTGTTCCTTCGTCTTCGTCTTCATCTTCCTCTCCCAACTCCCAACTCTTAAGATTGTTCTATATCTGACAATGCGTACTCCATACACATTACATACACAAATACACCACGTCGAAAGTCTACTCATGATTAATCACAAACGCATATGACAAAAGTCCTTCAAATTTTGAATGGTTTCTCATTCATGGTCAGAAATTTAAATGATAATACTTGTACACATATGAAAATAGAAATACGTATCTGTATATTCGAGACAAAACAATGAATTGGGACGTGGAGTGCTCAATGAGCAATCTCATTCATTTCATGTGTACGTACAGATGAACGTCGGCTAGGGTGTTCCGGTTTTAAGTTGACTACTTAGCAGGACAACTAATTTCCTTGAGGAGTTAATGGTGGAATCAGGAGTGAATTGTTTTGTGAACAATATTAGTAATTGGTGAGTGAGAAAGAGAAAGAGAGAGAGAGAGAGAAGAAAGGATGGGTAGTCGTTGTTGAACAATAAAAAAAAAGAGCATACCTATATAGTCAAGTAAAAGGAGTCGGAGCTGGAGCTAGTGAATCCGTTCATGCTTTGTGTTACAAGTTACAAGTGAAGAGATGTTTAGGAGTTTCTCGCACGAGAAGCTCCGTTGTAAAGATGTGAGAAATCAACTAGACATGGGCAGAGAACGTGTCGAATATGTACTAACATACATATGCAGATGTAACTATGTACGGACATGTCTCTATATACTCATCGTCAGAATTACGCAGTCCCAAAAGACAGTCAGAGTATAAACATCTCCAAGTCTTACAACAGCAGCGATACAGAGTTTTAGTTGCACTGTCGAGTATTGTACGAGGATGCAAAGTTTTTTTTGAGCGTGGGTGCTTGACTTGACTTGTCTCTGGTCTGTTGTTTCGAAGAAGATGAAGACGAAGTAGAAGAGGAAAAAAAAGAGAGAGAAGAAGAGATTTCGGCGGCGGAAAGAAACCTGACAAAGGGCTCTTTGTGTCCGAGAAAACTCAAGAACAGCAATGGAATATGGGATGATCGTCATTGCACAATTTCTTTTCGCACAACGCTCTCGGGGTATCGGAAATCCAAATAAACATGTGAGGATTTCCCTGTGATTTATCCTCAAAGCTTTTGTACACTGTACATACATACGTATGTAAGTACATTTTTGTTCAGCCTCAGCCTTTCACCATGCAGTGTCAGCTCATCCATGTGCTAACTTCCTCTCTTCTCTCTCCCTTTCTCTTTCTCTCTCTCCCTTTTTAGCAATTTGAATCCGAAAGTCGAATCGGAAAGAAAATAGAATTAATTGTACTTTGACGAAACAAGAGATTTCATTGTGATGGAAGGCATAAACAAACATTTGAGCTCAGAGTCTCTGTACCATATATATCTACATTTCTACATGGAAACAGTGTGAGGTGTACATACATATATATGTAGTATATATACATGAATTCTGTCATTTTCCACGCGTTGACTCCATTTTCAGAGTGCAAGATAATTTATCAATTGATGCAGTTCAAAGAAAGTTCTGAGAATATCAGTTGTATTTCTGTTTGAATTTTTGAATATTATTAGAAATGTACCTAGAATTGGAGTACTGTGGGATGGGTCTTGTTTCGGATATGTTTTGCTTTTTTTCTTGTGAATATTATAAATTTTTGGTGGTGGGCATATGTTGGAAAATATGAATGGATATAAAGCCACGTATTGTCATATGACATGAATAGACTGTTCAATCTTTCAACAATTCACTCTATATTTTCCCTTCATTTGCCGTAGCCGGAGCAGTCGCTTCTGTCTTCTTCTTTTTTTTTTTTTTTGGGAAGAGCCGCCCTACGGCGAGGTATATTTCCAACATTTTTCACAATATATTTTCTAATACGTAAAATGTAGGTACGAAAAGACAAATGTATAATATTTCTTCATTATTCATGCAGTCTTATTATTCGTTTAATTGTGAAGCATTTAACATGCGACGAGTTTTCAAATCGTAAAATTGTCTAAACATTTTATGAATTTCCGGTTTGATTGAATGGGACAAATTTTCCATTCACATATATGTAGTGTCGGAAGTCGGAATTGGTCGAATTATCTACATATGTACATATGTGGAATTTGATATATGATATATATAGATATATAGAGCAGACAATTTACCGAGCACGGATTTTATTATGACTAGATGTGAGTGAGTGTGTGTGCATAAAATGGTTATAATTAGACATTTTGCCTTGTTCTTCATGTATTTCAGCGCTCTTGGTTCCCTTTTCTGTTTGCTGTTCAAAAATTGAAGGAGAAGCTTCTCCTCTGAAGTTTGCCGCCAATGCATTTACAACAATCTACACATAACATATTGCATGTCATTTTCTTTTCCATACAGAACATATAGACAACGGATAGATAGATCTACAACAAGAAGAAGAAGAAAAAAGAAGACGAAGAAGAAGAAGAGGAACAACAACAAGGAGATGAAGAAGAAGAAGAAGAAGAAGAAGCCGGAGCGTGCATACTATTAAATTGAAGCATTTGCCCATCCATTCCTCCACTCGCCCCACAATGAGGTCTGAGCACACAATTCAATCCATGCATACGGTTGTTTACGCTTCAGCGCTCCTTCATTCATTACCCATTCCTAACTAGCTTGTCTAACTTTTTTTTTCATTTTTTTTTTCATTTTCATTTTTCTCTGATACTACAATATTCGATAACTACATCATGACTTTACCTTGTCTTCCTATTACAAACAGTCGTACATGACGGGAAAAAAATTCCATTCTACAAGCTTTAATTAGATTTGACGAACAATAACCTTTATCTATTATCTGTCTTCATATATATAGACCCCTACATGGATACACATTTGTATTTATTTATACACATGCACATCTACATATCTCTTTCTCTATATATAGGTATGTGTATAATATAGTAAGAAAATAGCTACGAATTTTGCAGTAGCAACATTTGAGAGTCAACACAACACAACACAACTTGTTCTCAAAAACTGAAAGATAGAAAGAGAGAGACTGTCCTTTGAATATTTAATCCCAACTTTTTGACTTTGGTTTGACTCATTCAAATGTCCTTTTTCTTTTCTTTTCGACTTTTCGACAGAGCGAAAGAGAGAGAGAGAGAGAGAGAGAGAGAGAGAGAGAGAGAGAATCCCAGTCTATTGTGCCACATTACTTTTTTCTTCTTCTCTCGCTTCTTTCCTTTTATACACGGAACGAACAAACAAAGGCCCCAAAAGATTGTACGAAGAGGGAGCAATGGCATATCTATTCTCTCCAATGTTTATTCCTCCCTGTATTTTTTAATTCTATTATAATGTTGTTGGGTATTCGTATTTCGTATACATGTTGTGAGAAAAGAGACATGATTAGAAATTACCGTTAGACATTCCATTCCATTTGAAAACGAACAGTATGCATTTGCCGTGTATAGTCAAGTCTCCTTTGATTACTGTACATACAGATAGCTAAGAAATTCTATAGTTTGATTCTCCCTACAATCGCTCACTCACTATCATCTCAGTTCTCATCGTCAGTCTCACACAATAAAACGACGACGAGAACGACAACGATTGTAGACTAAAAAGAAAGAACAATATTCCTTGGCAGACCTTTAGGTTTCAAAAAATAGTATTACAATAAGAATAAGAATAATGATAATTATTATTTGACTCATGTTCCTACATATTCCATGTTTGTATATCAGTGTAGTGTACAGAACTACAGATAATCGTAAAAAAGAATGCTCATTGTCGTCCGGACAATCAACCCAAATACTTGTGGAATATCCTACATTCACATGCAGATGCTTATCATCTGGGCAAAACGTTACTAATACCCACAGTGCTCAGGCCCAAATTGATTATACGGAGCTCATTTTGAGGAATTCCTTTTCTATACATATAAACTGCATGTAAGTACCTATATATAGAAGAGGTCAAGGGACGTTCGACAGTAAAAATATATTAAATGCAGATAGAATGTGAATTTTTTTTATACAAAAATCACAATGAAGACCGTAAATATGCAAAACTGGACATGCATTCCAATTCCGAGCCCCTATTATTTATTTCTTAAGCTATTTTGTTACATGAGCAATGTCAAAACTATTTCAGTTGTTTCAGCCGACATATTTTCACCATGCACAAAAAAAAAACAAGACTGAAAATATTATTAGAATAACTGAGTAAAAAAAAAAGAAGAAATATTTACCGAAAAAATGCAAGAATTTGAGTCCGGTTGTCTGGAAGTTGAGAAATTTGACGATATTTGATTTGCCTCTTTTTTTGTACAATAAAAACAATGATTGATAATCGCGAAACAAAATCCGAAATATTGTAGATTGTAGTATATAATGAGAGGGATTTCACGGAACTATATATACTGTAGATTCGATTGTTGTGATAATTATTTATATATTTATTGTGTGTACACTGGAGAGAGTTGATGAGGATTTCACATTTGCTTTCATATTTACAATACGAACCGACCACAACATTCTGATTCTGATCCGGATAAAACAACAACGGGGATTGTACGCGGAGGAGCAACACAGAAAACGATTTGGTGACAGTCGACCGTGAGACACGTAAATTGAAGAGTCATTAAGGTGATGTCAAGTTGGCATAAGTCAATCGGTGAGATATCATGTGTATCGAAGTGTACAGAAGGTAAGACTTTTGGCATGACATTCATACATCATGTCAGACATTGCACATTTTCCCACTCTAAAAACTTACTCTTTTTCCACCGATATTTCTCTGCACGTATATCTATATAGTCACACTACGACTGCACAACGTTTCGACACGCACATATACAGATATAAATGTGTGTATATTTTTGTACCTACTGGAGAGTTTGTACTCAATAGGAAGTTAGGAAGTTGTATGAGTACATGAGTTTTTACCCGTATGTCAGTAGTAGTACGATCCACAATCCACACTCATCTGGATGGATATATATATATACAGAATCTACACATATGCATTTGCTCTTCGGTTTTTACAGGTTTAATGTTTCAAGAGCAGTCGACAAGTTGGTTTCCTCTTCCACTCTCAATTACACGTATCAGTCTTGAGTTGAGAGAGAAACCGCACAACGGTGATGCAATCCCAAGATTGTGTGTATATGTGTATGTGTGTCTTCTTCAATTTCTATCCAGACGCTTTCTCTCAAACCATCAAATATTTTCCAGAACAATCGTTCAATTATTTCACTTTGTATATATTACTCTTATTACTACGTATTGTTATTTGATTCTCTATTGTTGAACAACCAACAAAATAATATTACTAATCTTTGGATTTACTGATTGCGGATTCACAAATGTTGCTTAGTTATTGATATGAAAAGAAAAGTGTTCACAAACTAAATTCAGAATTCGTTTTTCTTTTTTATATATTATTATATATATTATTATTATATATATAAGAATGAAGGATACTTGTTTTTTTCTGTAGTCAGTCACTGATGGATTTATAAATTGGAAACTAGAAAGTCGTCACATACCGTATTTGAATACTATCTGTACAGTGGAGAATGAAAAAGTTTTCTATCACGGAAATCTACAATGTGCACTGATATACACGATCAAAGTATATATAGAAACAGGGGAAATTAAATCAGAATGAGAAGAATGCCGGTTGAGAAATGGTAGCAGGACTCTTGCTTGCACACACAGTGTAAGAAATATGTGTTGTTGTTGTGTTGAGTATGTGAAAGAGATTGCGTGTGTATGTGTGTGTGTATTTTGGCTATGACGAGTCTCTGCTGCTGCTGCTGTAATGTGGAAAGAAGAAAGATGTGTTTAGAGGAGGAATAGGGAGTGAATGTGTGAAGTAGTTGTTGGGAAGAAGCATTGAGAAAACAACAGGAGGAAAAAGGATAAAGGGATCTGCGCAGAGAATAGAATGAGTGAAGAGAGAGAGAGAGAGAGAGAGGATCGTACGAAGAGAAGGCTGTTCTCCAGGCTGTTCGCTGGTACTCCGCGCGACCAAGACCAGCCTTACAACCAATACTATAGCCGTCGTCTACACGCAACACTGCAGCCAATGTCTTCCACCCTGTCTTCCACCCTGTCTTCTCACAGCCAATCCTATGGAAGCGAGAACACAAAGGCTATTGTCTTCTCAATGAACAATATACTCTTTTGTCATCATCTCTCTCAGCCTCCATCCAATCCCGTCTCGAATTCTACCTCCTATCAACTCTCCGCATCTTCTTTACCAATTCTCACCTGAACTCACCCAATCCAACAACAACAGCGACTACGCACAGACAATACAACCTGCCTCCTTTCCCTGCTACTACTACTACTACTACTACTATTTCCTTCCGGTTCGTTGAACGTCCTCACAACTCACAGTTCACAGGCACAGCACAGCACATATATTCTAGTAAAATCTAGAGTATAAATTTCCTTTTACATAGACCTTTTCCCCCCAGATTGTATTACATATAATATTTGTACACGTGTGGTGGTCGAGGTTGATTATTTATATCCATGTGTAATATGTAATCAATATAGTATCATTCCAAAGTATACAGACGATTGTCATTCCATTCAACTATTCAACTATTAACTAGAGTCAGAATTAAAATTCCCCTTGATATTTGGAGGGGGCGGGGCGTGTTTTGTACCAGAGTATAACAGTTGGTATGTGAATCAGTATGTATTGTACATAGTAGACACATCTATATATTTATTTGAAGCACGTCTAGGTTTCTCCAGTGGATACATACCACGAAGCTTGTGCATGTATGTATGCACATGTGGACAAGTCAATAATGTATGATAGGAGAGGCTCACTATCAACTACACACGTTTTATGTACGCGTCATACATATGATATGGTGAGTAGTGAGTATGTAATGTTCAGATAATCCCGTCTGTCCAAACAATCTTCATACATACTCATTTCGTCAGTCGTTTCTTTTCTTATGATTTCTCTCTATAATATACGTTCTTGAGAAAATGTTTTATTTTTACATATTTCTTCCTATGTATTTTCTTGCTCTTTTCATCTAATCGTAATAAGAAAGGGCATCATGTTATTTTATTGAAGAGAAAAGGCTTATTTCTAATCTCGTTGCAATGCGTTGCAGAACAGAACAAGTTCAAGAATAATCACACAACTATACATTTTAATTTCTTTTTCTTCTTCTTCTTCGTCTTGGTCTTGTGTTTCGTTAACTCTGCAAGTTAGAGTGGATGGAATAATAGAGATATCTGTACTAAATAATATATATATTATACCATACATATATATTTCCAAGTTTTGTGCTTTGAACATGTCTGCGCGTACAGACGAATTTAATCCATATCATTTATAAAAGTCTGATCTTTTAATTTTCTACTCATATCGCTGATAACTGGTAAAGAAAACAGCGTTGTACAGTAGTCGAGGAATTCTAAGCAATTGTAATGTATCTTCATCCCCTATTCACTATTATTTATTTTATATTTTATCCCTCGCCTATTGCTGGTTACTGGTTACTGGTTTGCTACTTGTGATTCTCATTCTACTTTTACTAGATACAAATACGATACATACAGATACATACTCTACAATTGTACATAACATAATATAGTACACGTAAATAAACTCACTCGTCAGTGTATCAGATCATTTCAGTAGTCTGTATGCATATAAAATCTTTCCACCTATAAGTCCACATAAAAAACAGATGAAAATGTACATCTACAGACGACTGTAACTGTATAGGCTGATATACGGTATGTATGTATTTATGTATACATAATTCTCTGATAAGGTTTGTATTTTAACTGGATGAATCTCCACATCCACATGCACGACTTGAAATCTTTTCAGAGTCACTGACGGAGAAGATTTCCTCTATGTGTACTTGTAGTCGTTTTTTTAATACAAAGAATAAAACAGTGTCCCTTTTGTTTGTAGTTTCTCTCTCTCTCTTTCTCTCTCTCTAGATATACTTTGATGAGAAGATACCGATATGGACTTGAAAAATCTCACTCAATCCCAAACGAAAAACCAACTGTACACTATGTACATTTGTGTATGTATGGACATAAATACATGTCGTACTTGGGCAACCTCGTGCATACGACCTGTGGGTTTCTCCTGGAGTTTTGTGTTGGCGTAGATACTCACTACATATTCACTGTACTATGCACACACATGGACTGTGATTCATATTACAGGCCTAACTGAACTGAACTGAACAAGTGATTCTGGAAACCCAAGTGTGTATGTACATAATGTAATATATAATAGTAATACATATACATGTGTGTATAGATGGATATGGATATGACTCGTCCTGAAATATTGCTACTTTGGGGCTCTGTGTATTGTCCATACAAACTCAAAACATGTGTGTGTTCAAATGACAAATAAAGTCTTGTTGTTCAATCTTGGTCGTTCTTATCCACAAAAACATGATTATACTAGTACATGATTTTCCCAATTTCATCGAGTTCTTTTTTGTTTTCTAACTTGTACACATACAGAATTACAGAATTACAAATACGAGCCCATCGGTCTCTTCTGCATGTATGTGTATAAGATATATACATAAAGGGAATATAGAATTCGGACATTGGACAGAATACAAGTATTTGTTTTTGTGTCCCTTTGACTCAACTTGCGAGACGAGTTACGAATTGGAAGGATAACAAGCAACTATACCATTGAATTTCAATGTTGTAAATAGCATATGTATACAGAACTCCCTTTATATATGAGTTGGATCTTTATTGAGTATATATATTGAGAGTGTGCGTTGTGTACGTGTTTGTTTGTGTGTGTGTGTGTGTGTGACGGCGGCGGCAAGGATGTATTGGTATAAGGGCTGCTTTTGGGAGTGGATGGTTTTCCAATAAGGCTAATGGAAGCTATCAAAGGGTTGATAAATCTTTCAATATTTCAGGGGGGCCTAGGAAGACACCTCACATTACATGATTTCTTTCGGTATCTCCTCTTTCTCTTATCCCACTGTCTAACTCTACTGTCTATTAGGAGTGCATGTCTTTGTATGTACAGATATATGATATATCTGGATACAGAGAATGTTGCGAGTAGTGTGTTGTAAATACGAACGATGGTAGTCCCTAGTCCTAGTCCGTACTGTAGGCCATTATATAAAGTATAAAGGATGAGGATTCAGGATGTATCCGTACTGTCTCTACATTTTTACTCTTCTTCTTCTTCTTCCTCCTCTCCTTTATGGCTCTGTGCATCTCAAGGGTCTTATTTATTTTTTCTCTCGATTGACTCTTATTTTCAGATCACGGCGATAGCAATTGCAACCAGAACCCGAAGGAGTAAAAGAGAGACAAGTAGAAGTTGAGAGAGAGAGAGAGAGAGAGAGAACCCAAAACGGGCACGAAAACCGCAATGTTATGTAATCATATATGTATGTTTGTAGTTGTCAGTTGTGTAGTATCTCTTTCTTTCTATCCCTTCCTTACTTCCTTCCTGCTGTCTTCAATAACTTTTCTTGCATGGCATCAAAATACCTTTTGTACTCACTACTGACTTTTGGATTACGTATAAGTAGAAAAATAAATAGATATGTTTTTCGACAAGTGTAGTGAGAGCGAGAGAGAGAGAGAGAGATGGGAAAGATTGTGCATGTAGGTAATATTCCGTGTAGTCCGTAGAGCATAAATATACATGTACATATATATATGCATGTACGTACGTGGCATTTACATGGTGGCTTATCCATAGCCTCTTAGATTTTACTTCATTCCTCTCAATCGATATCTCTCTCCGCTTCGCTTCTTCGATCTGCATCCTTATTCTTCATGGCCAAGAAACACACACTCTCATCTCTACACCTGAACTTGCAGGACAAATTCTAATAATATTTTTTATCATATACTCACTCCTTTTTTCTCTTGTAGCGTTGTATAGGCCGTATGAAATGTGGAGGAAAATAAGAAAGTTGCAAGTATGGGACTCTGTAAACTATGTAGGTACAGTATATACACTGTTTCCCCATTCTTCCTTCATCTTCTGCTGCATACACACACACAATTTATTTTTATTTTATCCCATCCTTCCAGTAAGCGTCCCAGCTCTTGTTTATTATTCCTCTCAATTAAATAAAAGGAAAATAAAAAAGAGAGAATGAAGTTGAGAAAGTACCTTTTTCTTGGTTGTTTTAATGAACCTTGTTTTTAAGTAGGTCCGTATACAGTCTGTATAATACAGATATATTTTGTAAGGAACAATGAAATATTTTAATAATGCTCTATACTCCAAAATATGTAAAAAGACTGCATGTACAGAAATCAGATGTACTCACTATGCAAAATTAATTAATTCCAAACGAATCCTCAAGAATTACAGAGCATTTTGTTCCTTCATTATCATTTGTGATTATAATTGTCAGAAACATCATGAAATAATAAAATCCTTGAGATTTCTCCTTGTACAACTACAATCCCATTATTTATTTCCCATTCTTCCCTATACATTTGTATGTATGATGTCAATATGTACAAGTGCAAAGTAATATGAACAGAGGGAAAGAGAGAGAGTGAGCGGGGACACAATGTGCTCATGATTAGATTACCTCGTGAGATTTGAATGTGAAATCTGAATAATGGATCTTGATGGAGAGAAATAAGGATTGTTTGTTTGTCTGAGTAGAGACTTGTGACCCTAGCTGTTTCCCTAACTATGGATTTTCATGGGTACCTTCACCAAGTAGTGTTTTTATTACAACCAAAAAACCACTCCTCTCTCTCTTCCTCTCTCTCTCTTTCGATCTCTCACTTTCGATCTCTATTTCAAAACTTGTGGTGGTGCACAGTTGACGTCAAGTGATTTTTATCCTGGGATCGTCATAATAGGAGAAGAACTGCCAAAGTTGTTTTATCCTGGCTGGAGAATGGCATGAAGATTCAAAATCAGAATCCGGACTTGACTAGGTATTCACTACAAACAGACAGACAGAGCGATAGCGAGAGAGAGAGAGAGAGAGAGAGAGAGAGGGGATGAGGAAAGGAAAGAGAGAATTATGAGTGTAATATGCACAGAGAGAGAGAGCGAGAGATCAGAACAGAAGACTTGAACGTGCCTCTCCCTCCCCTTTTCTCTCCGTCCGTCTCAATGGATTTTTAGCGGAACAATGCTGGGCGCACGTTGGTCTACACCATAACTAGAAAACATTTCAGTGGAAATCAAACCTCTTGACTCTTACAAGCTCGTTAGCGCTTTAAAAGCAATTTTTAATGAGATCATCCAAAAGAAAACGAAAGAATTCTCTCGGATTTTTTCTGTGTGTGTGTGTGTGTGTGTTTTTCGGAACACAACACGTGTCTACTCACGTCTAATAATCTAATACCTAACTGTGAAATCATAATATTTACAAAAATCAAATCAAAACAACACAACACACAAAACTCACCGTGGATATGCTCCGTACAATAAAAATACCTAATAGTATCCTGTGTAGAGATTGTAAATTTAAGAATCCATCTGTGTATACATGTTTTTCATCCAGCATCCTCACTACTCACTACTATACTACTATACATATACCGAATAAAATGCAAACGAGTCTACTTTTGTGGAAGGTTCTATCTAATATGTATAGTATTTACGTATTCATTTCACGAGTCCATAGTCCATACCATATACATATAAGTAGTTCCTGGTTTAAAACACTGGAAAATTATAGAAGTAACGGGAACTCTCAATAGTTTTTTTTTCTTCAATAAATAACACTACTGTGTTTTCATGACTGGAAATCCGAAATGCGTAAATCAGATTTTTTTTTTGATTTTTTTTCAGTTCTGAGGTATTCTTCAGAAAGAAAAAATTGTAGTAGTCATTGGCCTTCTTCAATTATGAATCCTGAATACAGAAAATTTCCACTCACCTACCCATGACCACGTCATTTCCAAATCAAAAAAAAAAAGAAAAGAAGAAAAAGCAGACGAAGAAGGGAAAAAGCTCAAAATATAAAATATGCACAGTAAACATTTCGGTTGGATGATTAAAATCTCAAATTCTCTCTCTTTCTCTCTCTCTCTCTCTCTCTCCATCATGTTGTATCCACATCCATCCTTTTTCTTTCTCTTCCTCTTTTTCACTCCAACCAAACTCTATACACATTTCAATGCAGAATCCAATTCTAAAGTAAACAAACTATGATATATTCTGATAGTACATGAACACTCGTATACTCATCTGTGTCTTTCAATGACCATTCGCCATTCCCTCTCTCTCTCATATTTCTTTTCTTCTCCATCTTGAAATGGAGAAGCTAGTGTTCATCAACCAAGCACTTGTTCAGTTTTTTTATTACCGGCTCTTCTTATTTTTTTAATAATTGTATAATTTCCTCAAGAATTATACACTTAGTCCTTCTTTTACAATAATTATTTATCCAATTCCGCACCAGAATCAATATGAAGCCTTTTCTTTACTAAAGAAAAGTGTTGATATTAAAAATAGCAATTAAATACAGAAAAAAATACTAAAATAGTAGCCAAATATTTCAACATTTCGCATTGATAATGTTACAGAAAAAGAGAAAGAAACAAAATAGTTTCGTTATATACTTTTCTATTTCAAATCTTGAAGATATACATAGATAAATTTTCTTCGTTGGAGTTTGTATCTATCTTAGCTATGCAATATTAGTAGAGGATAAAATGTAAAATACTCGGCCCGGAATGAAATGAGTATTCAAGATGACATTTACGAGCTGTAGTTGTTCATTTGAATAACTCAAGTTTCCGAAAGTTTAGTTGTAGAGTAAATACACAGGTGAAGAAGTCAAATGGAAATACAAGAGCTGCTGTCTCCAAGATATTTTCCTTTTTCGGGGGAAACTCGTCAAGTTAATTGTATCTAAAAAGGGGGTCAGATTCAGTAAATGGTAGATTCGTTCGTTAAAGAAGAAGGTAAATTATAAAAGTTATGTGAGAGTGTGTGTGTGTGTAGTTTGTAGAGTGTGTACACAGTATATGTACATGATGAGAATGAGAATACGACAGAGAGAATACGACAGAGAGATTCTCCATTCTCCGTACAGATGAAATGGTCTTTGTAACTGAGTCTGTAGTCTGTAGGTATGTGACCCATGCTCCGCTCCGTATTTCTTGTCTCTCTCTCTCTCTCGTTCTCTGGCTCTCACCAACCGTTAATTCGAGGAGGAGACGGAGAAAAAGAAGAAGAAGGAGGAGGAGAGAAATATCTCAAGTGTTTTGCCATTTACACATTCCATTTGACGTCTCTTTCTCATTAGAAAATAATTTAATACTTC
This sequence comes from Gisinianus flammeolus, assembly GCA_034699125.1. Classification (NCBI taxonomy): domain Eukaryota; kingdom Metazoa; phylum Arthropoda; class Collembola; order Symphypleona; family Katiannidae; genus Gisinianus; species Gisinianus flammeolus. The sequence goes on along the minus strand of JAIUND010001288.1, from coordinate 11,789 downwards.
ATGCCAATTATGTGAGCGACTTTGAACCTCTTTTGACCCTTAGATTTCACCCCATTACAAACTCTAAATGCTCATCAGCATCATCATCATGTTATTATTGTGACTTTAAAAGCTATATAGTATACTGTGAGAAGAGAATAGTCAAGAAGACAGAATGGAATGGATTGATGTGGTGACTCGGAGGATATTACACCGTATCCAGTCTCTCTCTCTCTTTTATCATTTCATTTCTATGCACATTTGAATTTCATTTTCAAACCATTTTCACTGTTTTTCTATAATAACTAAATTATATATGGAGAAATAGGTTAACATGAGCAAAGCACGAGGAAATAGTAAAAAGTAACCTAATTAAAAGGTAAACGTCAATAATGGAAAAATAATAATACGTGATATCAGATCATCTGAAGTCTAAAGCTTTCGTCTTTTATGTTTTAACTTAGATTGTATACCTATAACTACATGTATGATGTGCGTGCGTGAACGTGAAAAGGAAATTACATGGAGATGTTTTTTTTACATTGCCGAGTATGTGCAGTAAATATATAATTATCAATTGAAAACTGACGAGGGGACGTTTTCCCGTTTCCCCTAACAATCTTTGAGATAAAATTGTACAACAATTAGGTCACAGATTGCTCTCCAAAACGGGTTTTTGTGGAGAAACTGCAAGAGTTAACTCAGTTAATCGTAAAATTTCAATACTAATTGAATGCTCATGAATTCTCTTCGCCAAGAGTACATGCATAGGTAAATGTAGGAAATGAAAAAAATAATATGTACGAGTGTTTAGGGAAATTTCAGTTCACCAAGCTGAATTCACAGTGTAGCGCTTTATTTATTTCGCACTACTTGTGCATTACCGCTTATTTACACTTCATATGGGGAAGGTCCTTTTCCAGTGAGGAATGGAAGCGTTGAACGTTCACAAAAATGCGCATACCGGGTACATTGGTACATATATGACACATATGATACATACAGTACATGTACATATGTGTATCCCTGTTTTGTCAACTGCCGGCTCTACTCTGACTTTGATTTGGTTCCCTTTTCAACCAACTCAGCTCATTTTCCTTTTTCATCTGACGTTTCTTTTTCGGCTTGAGCATTCTCCACATCCACAGATCCACACACTGTTGAGTCTTGGGCCAATAAAGTTAAAAGTCGTATTGGTATTCTTTTCCTTTGCAACACTCTGTGTGTGTGTGTGTGTGCTCTGCGCTGTGTGTAAGTCCATGGACCATTTTAACTATGGTCTATTTTCCCCCATGGCAAAAAAGTGAGTCTTTATCCTTCTCTCCACAAGCTGTTATTCAAACTGTTGTAATGTAATGTAATGTAATGTAAGTCACACAAAGTTACATACATTTCATATTCATTTTCATTAAAAAATAAAATCTACCTGCCTATCTGCGGATACTAAATGTAGAATGTAGGCCTTAGTGCATACGCACGAAGAATGTAAAGATATTTTCAACTTTGAGAAAACTCAAAAGTCACTTTTGTGAGGAATCGTTTCGAGAGTCTAGAGTTTAGAAACTAACTCTATACCTCTACTGACTATTACACCATGTTCACCACAGAGAGAGAACAACAGAGTCAACCATGCAAAAGTTTTTAATTCCTCAGAACTCTCAATCAGTTTCTCTCTCTCTCTCTCTCTCTCTCTCTCTCTCTCTCTCTCTCTCTTGTGCATATACCTTGCCATTTCTTACAAGAGAAATTGAATCTAGTCAACAACCTGAGATCTTTTGTATGGACTTACTTGACTGTAAGTGTGGGTACAGTCATAATCACAAAAAAACGAGTAAAGGAATGAAATTTTAAATGTACAAAAAAAAAAGAAGTTTTATACTTTTTTCTATTCTCTCTATTCTTCATCTCATAGGTACATACAATATGCTTGTCTTTCCCCTTTTATGTCTCCTTTTTTTCATTCTATATCAATTCTATTTTTCTATTATATGTCTACATCAGCAGTCAGCAGATTCGCTACAAAAAAAACTTGTCAACTCCTGCATTGACAAAGCTTTCACTAACGACAGCAGTCACAAACACACATACACCACACATTATATATAGTAATGATAAAATAACTAGAATCTTTTGTCAATCCTCATTTCAAACTGTAAGCTTGTAAAGTTTACATTTTGCATTTTCTCTCTGTCTCTGTCTCCGCATAGTCAATTTTAACTCAAATCTCCCCAAAATTTTCATCTATTATGCAACTTTTATCAAACAATTAATTTTGTGTAGGTACAATGAAGGATTTTTAATAGGAAAATTACGATTGCAAGAAATCACAATGGCTATCTGTATATATTTTTTGGGAATTCAAAAAATTCAACTCACGCCAGTTCATGGAAAAAGATTGTATGTACTAGAATTTGCATTTGGCAAAGTACACACTACATTACATAGTAGTACATGTAATGCTTGGTTTTTTTGGATGAGAACATGGGGAATGTAGGACGGTTTTTATACTAAGGGATGAAATAGGGAAATGCCATTAGCTTTATAGTACGTGAAGGTGACATGACATGAGAGCCGGGTTGTTTGGTGACTATTGAGATTTAGTTTTTGGAAAAGGTGATAGAGAGAAGGAGAAAGAAATAGAGAGAGAGAGAGAAGATTCAGAGTAGGGGTGTCAAGTGTATTTTGGTTGTGATGCAGAGAGAGAGAGAGAGAGAGAGAGAGGACTAGACGGGTTAATGTGATCAGAGAACGACTGAATAGAGTTGAGATTACATGAAGATGGAGACAAGTAGAGGAGGGCTTTGGATTCATAATAGTTGGGGTATAATGCGGTTGTAGTTTTGTGCCGTGCGATACATTAGAGAGTGAGAGAGAGAGAGAGAGAGAGAGAGAGAGAGAGAAGGAGAAGCCCGACAAGGAAGGGCATTTTTGTCGGAGCGACAATTGTGTTCATTCATGCTGTTCGGGCCAAATAACGTCACGGAATGATGGGTGCAACCAAGTAAAATGTTTGTCAATAGAATTTGGAAAATAGAAAATCTAGCAAGTCATTAATCATTCCCTAGCTTGATGTCTTCTCTCCATTTCTCTATCCTCTATCTATCTGCATTCTGTATGTAGAGCTTGTTGGATTTGGACGACTCTGTGTTTGTGCGAGAGACTTCATCTTCACCCATCATACTCTCTTACCATACTAACTATATATATTATATTATATACATCACACATATTCACAAAATCTACAACTACTTTGAATAACTTTACCTTCGAACTCGGAAACCTTTCTACTCTTTTAAATATAATCCATATGCAAATACATGTATACAAACACAAATAGACCATCGGACTATTCTACACACGCCTCACCATACTTTAATACCAACTAGCATAAAATATTCCGTATACGTAATATCCTTAACCAATTGTATATACTGTATTGTTGTCCAGTTTAATTCCTTATTGTATCTTCCCTTCACTAACTACGCGTCTTAAAATACGCATTCCTTATAGTTTTGTCAACTGTATCTAAAATCTACATACAAGGATTTAAGACGGAACAAAAGACTTGGGGAATATGCACGTTTTTTCTGTACTCTCATAGCACCATCCACTCCACTCACTTCTCAAGAACAAAAACAGAGTAAGATGAAGATAATATCTGAAACGAACGGAGGCGATGAGGGAGAACAAAGGATAAAGGACAATTTAGTCTTTGGTGACCAATCAGAAGAGAATGACAATGAAATGAAAGCAGCTGTATAGTCTGTTCCATGTGCACTAACATTCAGAGATGCGAGGAGATGTGTCATTTCAAGCATATTCTCATCTCATCTCTCATAGACTTTATTACATGCCGTGTGTAATAATTCTTTAGTATTCTTCAGAATTGGTCTGGAAGTCATCCCATTACCATCTTTGAACTCACTAGAACAATCCTTCACAATCCACGTAGTTCACACTCGATCTATTATCAATAGCAACTCCACCATCCACTGTCGACTTGAAGCTATGTAGTATGTACACAACTCCTACAGACTTCACCATGTGCATACAATCTCCGTCTCATTCTGCATCCTCTTCTCAGTGTCACCTTTGTCAATTCCCATTTCAAAAGAACAACCATAAATAATGGACGTGAAGAACAAAAAAGAAATTACATAAAAATCCAATGGACAGGACAAACAATACGAAATATTTCGTATGTAAGGACTTTAGTACCTACTGGCATATGCTGAATCTGAATCTGAATCTGAATAGAATACACACGGCATCTTTAGTTTTCTTTTTCAAGTTGGACTATAACCAAAAGTCAAAAGCAATGGATCATGCTCATTCATATATTTAGGACATTCACTATATACATACTTACATGTATTCTTGTTTTATTTACATATAAATATGTAACATTATCATGTGATTCTTTTGAGTTGATAATTTTCTCAGAGTCATCCCATCTGCTAACGTTAAAAATCCTCAAGTTTACAATCCAAAAAGTTGTGGCAATTCCTGTGCTCACGATCAGTCACAAATTCCCTTCTCACCATACTTGTTTTATATTGAATTTGCACAGCAAAAACGAAAACATAAAAAACAGAACAAAGTATTCTATCGCGTTTGCCTGAGAAAATTATGGGAAAATCCATTGAGTTTCTCTTACTACTTCAAAACGCATATGCATATATGTATACAAAAGACTAAGAACAAACATAGACCGCAATTATGCTCTAGTAATTGTTAATATTGATGGTAGAGTAGTGTAAAGGTAAGCGTGTCAGCTCCGACAGTTTAGACGCAGAAACATTGTAGTGCATAGGTAAAATTCTGTATGCGTGATTGAAAATGGAAGTAGATTTGTATTTAAGCTGGTCTCTTTTCTCGAAGGTTGGCTAGTTGGAGTAAGTGCAAGAGAGAGAGAGACAGAGAGAGAGAAAGAGAGAGAGAGAGAGAGAGGAGGCAAAGAAGGGAGATCGACAGAGCAAAAGAAGGGAGATCGACAGAGCATGAGGCATGAGGATGGAGGATCCAAGGAGAAGGGATGATTGTTCAAGTGAGTCATTAAGGAAGAAGATTGAAATAGAGAGGAGTGTACTGTGAGTTCCTCGATGGATGAGATGGGATGGGAAGCCAGGAGAATTGAGTCGAATCCTACTGGATTATTAGAGGAGAAATTCACATGTGGAATATAAGGGAATGCTTTTTCACTTGTCCTATCAATCAAACTTCCGTTGCCATTCATTTTCACCCGTGACAGCTCTCTCACTCGCACAGTGTGCGAGTCTCCCGTCACAGAACCACGGGGAGAGCAAACGAGTAAAAGAGAGAGAGAGAGAGAGTGAAAAGAGTGAAAATAGAGAGAACGTGCACAAAAGTAAACGATTTCCCTATATTTATGGACAGTCTCAATTTCATTCTATTACAGAAACCCCGAAATATATTTTTTTCTATATTTAACAATAATAATAACAATAGTTTTCTTTCAAATTCAACTTATTTACGCATCGTATCTTAGTTAAACCAAACACATTTTACGCGTTACACACTAACCGTGTCACTGCTAAATATGAAATTAATTTGTCATTACGTAATTATAATTAAATTTCCCATCTAAAAATCTATCGTATTGTAGTTTTCCTTACATTGTTTTTTACAAGGCGTTGAGATGGCTTCAAAAAAATTAATCTGAGGATCTTAATCCCACAATGAGATTTGAGATTTGAATAAAGATTGTCATTGAATCTATGTACAAGCAAATGGAATGCACATGCACTCATGTTTCATAGGTAAATGCGGATGACTGGAGAATTTTTATATTATTTCTCCAAGTGTACGAGATGAGATTTAAAAAAACGCGTATGACATGACTGAGGATTTCGAATGTATTATAAGTGCCAACATGAAAAAAAACGGACAAGAGAACTTTCGAGTATAAAATGATACGAGAATGACAATTAGAAGTGAAGAAAGTTGAGAGTCAGAAGTGTAGCTCTCTTTCTCTCTCTCTCTCCCTCTCTCGCTTTATAGGTCTATTCAATATGCAGCTTGAGTAAAGTTGGACATGACACCGAATAATGTGGTTTTCCTTGTCAAAACTTTAATGCGATCAAGTCGGGGAAAAAAAGAAAAAGAAGATCGGGACCGATGAAGTGCTTATGTTCTTATGTATTTTACTAGGGATTTTCTGTGTGTGTGTGTGTACTGTGGAACTCTCTTGCTCACTTGCTCACTCACCATTTGAGCTTGGACTTTTTACAGTTCCAATCCACGTAAGGCTAAACGTGCATTAAACGAATAAATGGACAATGTATACTGATAGATAATAAATGTGGATATATCTTCATTCGTATACGGCATTATGGATACATATCCAAAGAAAAACAGGCCGTATCCTCAGTTCAGTCTCTTGGCCAGCTACTCAAGTTGTACAGATTATGCAATATTAATACATATCCCTCTATATAAATTGTTTAAAGCGCCGTATATACAACTTATCACTGTATTGAAATACAGATATAACAAGTCAAAACTGGCTGGTATTCATTCATTGACACAGAGGCGAGAGAGAGAGAGAGAGAGAGAATCTAGAAACATGAGGATAGAAAAGAACAAAACGTGACATCAGCACATTTTTATCTGGTGGTTCCTTTTAAGAGAAAAAAAAGGCGCTACTGTTCACACAGCAATGGTAACAACACACACAACCAAAATGCACATACATACAGCCAACTTGTCATGCCAAACGACTTTGTCTTTATTTCAGTTCACAATCAGCTTAGAGTTTTCCATATGGACTACCGACTAAAATGGCCATTATGATTATCCTACCTACCTATATATACCATTCACAATGGTAATGATGACTGGGGGAGAACAAGAGGACACACAATATTTTCACCACCTCGAGTCCGCACACTCGCTGATGACAGATCCGATATGACAACGACAAAGTCTGAGGCTATTCAACTAAATACTTATAAATAACACCACGACTTTTTGATTCTCTCTCTCTCAAACAAACTTTTATCTCGCCAACATACTTTTTTTTTACACCTCATTGTCATTTTGTCATTTCTATTGCGTGTATGGAGCAAACCCTTATTAGAAATTCTATCTACTTGGGCAAAGTTGCATTTATTTACTATTATCATTACTGTCATTACCATTATTATTATTATATGTATTGTGAGAATAATATTCACAGACTCTACATCTACGTACATGTATAATGACAAAGTGGCAAAATTCGTTGAACTTTTCATTTTTCATTCTTCACAGTATGAACACAACAACGCTCTGACACAGGAAGAATCTGTCCTCAATTCCATTACGTTATTATGTATACAGACGATAGAGAGATGAGAGATTCACAAGGGACTGAAAGGAGTATTTTATATATTTAATAGATAAAAGAATAACAACTTCAAGATACGAAACATTTTCTATATGCTGCGCATGGACGTGTGAGTGTGAGTGGAATTTGAAACTAAAAAGTTGTTCAGTATATAGCAAACTGCAAACAATTAACCAACCACAAATGACTTTACACCCTGTCAATAGTTTCAGTCTCCAAATGATGGATTGGCATATCCCCGAAACTGTAGATTAACAACTCAAATGAACTTCATTTTCCCTATTGGTCGACCAACGTTTGTCGACGTCAGCAAAATTTTCTCGTATTCCATATCGACATCGACACAGTCTCCACTCAACTCTCTACACAGTTATCACATTTGAACCCCAACCCCAAACCTATTTACTATTTACCTTTTAATAAGCAATGCAAGGATTTTTTATAGGAATATTAAACTACATCATGCATTTCATTATCATCATTTCCCCCCGTATGTAGATATATCGTATAAAATGTACATACTCTGTATTCTATTTGTAGTGACATCATGTAAAAAGAAAATATTAAGAAAAGTGGGAAGCTTAAATTAAACTGGGAATCAAGGGATCAAATTAATTAAAATGGGACGCTTTTGTAAAGGATCGTACAAAAACAAGACGAAGGCGTTGTCATTGAGATATTTATGGGATTTGAAGATGGGAAGAAATAAAATAGTTTGAGTCTACAGATTCCAAAAACATTTGGCACTTGGCACACACACCAGAGGAAAAGAAGTCGGAAAGAAACAGGAGATTTCATCTCTTGAATGAAGAACGGCCAAAGGAAGAAATGAGAAATGAGAACAGAAGGAGAGAGGGAAAGAGAGAGAGAGACGGGGAAAGAACAAGAGGTTCTTTTTAAAATAGACAAGACACAGAGAGCGAGACGAAAGAGAGAGAGCGAGAGAGAGAGAGAAGAGACCAGACCAGGGGAGGAGAAGTAGAGTGAGGAGAAGAATCCATTTTGATTAGGCGACATGAAATGACGTAAATTGTATGTGATTACCACAGACAAGGGAACAGGGGAACAATCATCTATATTTTCCTGAATAATTCTCTTTGTGAGCCCCAGATATTTGACTCTGTAGGGAATTGCGTCTGTGAGCAATGGAACAAGGACTTTCCTCTCTCTCTCTCTATATATCTCTCTCTCTCTGCTACCCGCGTCCACAACAAAGCAAACATGCAGATGTACATTCTACAATTTCTACAGTTCTACACACACATACACACTCGAAAATGTACATGGAACTCAACACGTACTCAGAATATGTTGGAATTGTGGAGAGGAATACATAAAAAAAAATAAAACCGAATCAAAATCCCCGTCAGCTCGCATAGTCAACCTACAGAATGATTTATAAAGGTTTTCTATCCCGTCAAGTCTTCAACGATTCAACGATCGTCAGAGGGAGAGACAGAGAGACAGACGCCAAACTCAAATATAAATACATTTGCGAATAATTCATGTCCTCATCCCATTGTCAAACTCAAATTCAAATTGAGCTTCATCTTCATCTCTTCAGCTCACTTCGATCCCTGCATTCAAATGAAGCGAGAGGAAAAGAAAGGAAAACTGCAAAAAATATCTTTCCCGCAATGAAAATATCAACTCGTTAAAATGTTGTAATGAAAGAAGGAGGACTAATAAATTATTCAAAATCCATCACTCCCTGTCAAAATCAAGTTTAGAAAACAGTTTGTAATCATAATGCAAACTCCTATACACAAAATCTCACTACAACTTGTTTAATTGCAACAACTTTGCCCAAAAATGTCTCGAGTGGCCTTCACTTGATTAATTTGTGTCCTCCTGCACACGACAACGTTTTCTCGACGGGGTGTTGTTTTATAAGCGCCAATTCATCAAGTTGAATATTCAACTTGTTGTGCAAGTCTATGAAAAATAAAACTTGAACTGACTAAGACACATCATAAACCGTATTTATGAAAAATTTATTTCATGTTTACTTCAATAATTAACTAAAAATCTGAATGAACTTTCTGTAAAATGCACATTCTTTATTCAAACCTTAAGAAAAGGAAACGAAGGGGAAATGAGTTTGACTATTACAAATCAAAGAAAAACACCATCGTTTTTTTTTACTAAAAAAATACACACAAATTAATTGAAAAAAACCAATCAAGAATTTCAAGTAAAGTTTTTAATTTTCTCACATTAGAATTTGTCACCAAAATCTAGATTGTGCGAGTTTTGTTGATATTTGTAAATGAAAGGTACGGAAAAGAAAGTGGAATGTAGAAATTGTCACTATTGGGGGAGAAATGTATACAACAAGTCAATAAAGTACGGATATACGAGCATATAATTTTTGTGCGAAGAATTCTATGTGGAAAAGAATAAAGCGATGAAATTGGACGAAAATGACTGTGTGGATTAAAAGTGAGAATAAAAGAGAAAGAGAGCAAGAGAGAGAGAGGGCGAGAGAGAGAAAATAGAGGAAAATCTGATGGCTAATGAATGAGAAGAATCCATAAATAAGAATTTCTGGGTTGTAAAGCTCCAAAGGGAAAAGCAATATATAAAAGAAAATATTACGGAGCATAAGTAGGAAAATTACAAAGTGTAAAAAGGGAAAAAGAAGAGGAGCTTTGCTCAAATAGTAAATGATAATAGGAGTGGGGTGATCGGCTCTAATTGGGTGCACCTTCCAGCAGCAATATTGGGATAATGTGTGTGAGAGAGGGAGAGAGAGTGGGAGAAAGGAGATGAGCATTATTATACGAGTACAAGAATATCCATAGAATTGAGTTGAGTGTCTGTGTGTGTGTGTGGGGGGAAATGGAAAATGTGGTTTCATGGAGGATGAGGGGCGGTGTGTACACGATGATGATGAGGACCATGACTGATATAATGGAACCAAAAGAAAAGTCTTAAGTCGGCGTTGGTTGCTCCGGTTGCTCCGGTCGAGAGGAATGTACCTACATGCTTGTGTGTGTGAATATATATATATATATGCGATGCGTGTGTGAATTATGAAATGGTGGTGAAAGTAATAATGTGGGAAAGTAAAGAAAGTTGGAGTATACGAATGAAAGAATATTGTATCAGTAGAGAGACTCTTGTGTCCTTTTAATCTGTAGGATTAAAAGGGTAGGAAATTGTTACAAGGTGTTAAAGTCGTAGAACTGTCTTTATTCCATGAGGGCTTTGAGCTTCAGTTATTATTCTGTGGGTATCATCACCCTCGGTGGTGGAATATTGCCACTCTCACTCTCTCTCTCTCTCTCTCTCTTCACACACAGAGAGAAAGAGACCAAGAGAGACAGAGAACATACACGGGCTGACAAAATCATCCGATTCTCTTTATGTGCTTCCCTTCATTCCGATCCCAACACACTGAACACACTGACATTCACGACTCACTCAAAATACTCACATCATCTTTCATTATGATCTCTTATTACTTCACACATGTACATCGTTCCATATATACATAGTATATACATATATGGTGTGCACAGAGGAAGACACACACATCCTGATACCAGTCCAATACCAACACCAACACCAACACCATCAACTTGCCTTTTCCAAAAAGTGACGATCAACATCCACAAGATTTTTTTTTTCTTGTTCACATAAAGGCCACAATTCTCCCGCCAGCGACACACTCTTTACGTTCTACAATCAAATAAAAAGTCTAACGAATTCTCCTCAAATTGACGGATTAACTGGCGGCAACTCCCCTGACTTGCCTACTAAATCTCTTCTTCAACTGGCCATTCAAAGAATTCTGCACTTGAAACTGTCCTATTGACTCTATGACTCTATACAACAGACTCTGTTTACCATGTCAGCCCCATATTCCATATACACATACATATACTTTATATACTGAGCAACTCCTGTAACATGATCATACAGAACATGTCTCATTTATTCTCTCTCTTTCATACTTATTTTTCCCTTTCCTTTTTATAAAGACCAATCTCAATTGTATAGCGGCCAATAAAAAAAAATTTACACATAAAAAAGAATGTACAGACCTACTTCGAAACCAGACACCACCAAATCAAACGACTGAAAAGCTCAGACATGATAATAATATATTAATAAACTAAAACCTTGAGTAAGAACAACTCGCTTTATACAATTCTAAGTATTACTTGTATTACTTGTTTAATAAGAAGATTCTGAATAAAATCTCGTGGTCGGGCTACGTCGTATGGATTTGTTTTATGCACAAAGTAACTCAAAACCAAAAAAGTTGTAAACGGAAACATTTCATCTATATCTCCGAGTACAGAGAGAGAAGGGAACACACACAAAAAAAAAAGAAGCTAGGGTGTATGAATTACAGACAGAGGAGAGAAATGAGTCGCACGTGGTTGAGTGACAATGAGACAAACTACATTGAACATACCGTGTTGACTGTGTGTGTGTGTGTGTGTGTGTGTGT
>JAIUND010001287.1:0-38483 GCA_034699125.1 Gisinianus flammeolus | reverse complement strand
CTGGATTATTCATGTACTACAGCCTAAAGCTCACACACACACACAAACACACATGGTGATGGAAATCTTTATCTTTATGTTTTTTTGTAAATATAGTAAAAGCCTTTGTAAAACATCAAAAATACCATGTCATTAGTTTGTTACCATATGGCTACGAAAAGAAATACTGCCCAATGCGTCACAGAATTAACGCTCATAATTCGGAGTACAATGTCAAATAAGTTTTATTCGAATTGTAATTACGATAATAAGGCTGAAAAAAGCTGTTGGCCCTGTGACTCCGTGAAAGGGCACTCTGTACATATTTCTATGTACGATATATACACAGTCAAGAAGAAAACAAATACTTAAATAAAAATATATCGTATATGTATGTAGCACTAAAACATTGTCCACAGAAATGTGAGGCTAAAGAAAATTAATCGATTTTTTAGTGTCATCCACAAGTCTTGCTTTCGTAGAAACAGAGAGAATACATGGAAACGTCATAAAAAGAATACACAGGAGACGAGAGAAAAATGAGCATAGAAGCACTTGAAAGAAATGACATGACACATGAACGAATCACGTACAGAATCATGTTTTAGTTCCTCACATTCCTCCAATTTACTTTACTTTACAGAATTAACCACTTGAGATTTGAGATTGTTTCAAAAAATCCTCAAGTCCCCTGTCACAAAATGTGAGAAACGGATCTTGGTTTTCGAGGTAAATAAACATTGTTGTTGACGTTGTGTTGTGGAGTAGACTTATACTTGACTGTAGACTATAAATATTCCAACCAGGGAGATGATTTTATGTGATGACCTGTAGTAACTATTGAGTACAAGTTTTTATCGCTATCACATAGCCTCTAAAATTATACTGGCTCTGTGCTACGTGGCCATAACATTTTTATACTAAAAATAGTTGATTTAGCTTTTATTCTATCCCAAAACACAATTTACTTTCACCATCATACATGTATGTACATGTCAGATAGCTTCATTTTCTTTTTCTGTACAACATGCAAGCAAAAAGCAGTGAACACTACAAAAGAATTTGAAATTGCGTTGGTGTGGGAGGAAAAGGCTTTAAAAATACACTTTCATATATATATAAATATACCGAGCTGTAAGCATTTATGGTCAGGGGGATGAGTGCTGAATTGGTAAAAATGAAGGATATAGTATCAAGTGTTTCACAAGAAGATTGAGTAGACGGGAAAAAAGTAAAGGTCTGTGTCGAGTGAGATTGAATTGAGAAATGATGTTTAGAAAACAAGGTAAATAATGGAAAAAAAACTACAAGCGCTTGTCTTGTTCTCGATAAGTTTTACTTATACATATGTTAATATACTGGTCTCTAGTGAAAGAAAAGAGAGAGAGACGACGGATGATGATGGGCTATAAATCACGACGGGTCAGCGCTTTTAAATGCGAGTAAGTAATCTATTTTATTTCCCACTGTCTACCTTTCGACATGAGTACATACGAGTTTTGTATCTTGACATTTCCCACTTGTGAATCCCATCTTCCGAATTACTTTCTCTGCTATAAAAACATGGGAACACCTGTAGACCCATCGCAGTATTCATTGTTCCACTCACCTTTCCCAACTTTCTCCACGTCACCACATTTTAACCTCTTCCACAGTCAACGAAAATTCATTCAAAAATATTTAGCGTATTTAACGAGAGAGCGTTTCTTGAAATTTCTACTCAGTTTTTATTCTTTCAAATTTCTTCATCAACAACAGAAATAAGTGCACTATTGTTGGTTTGATCAAGCAATGTGAGATACTGTATAAAGTTCATAGTTTTAATTTTCATTAACTTATTTCTTTACAAAATTTTAATAGTATAAGCACAAAAAAACACGAGATTTGAGGCTGTATGACAGCTCATTCAGTAAAAATTCAACCATACATAAAACAAAAAACTTTTATAATAATTAATATAAATACAGTAATAAATCATTCGTTAGTAAATAATATATACCATAACATGTAGAATAAATAAGAAAAAAGTAGGGGTTTTTGTAACAAATTACAAGATTTTCTTTATACTTGCACAAAACAAGCAAAAAGGAAGCACTATATTGTCTTCTTTTTTTTGAAAAAGTTTTAATTTAATTTTAAATTCAATATTTCTCTTGATAGATGGCCAATTTAAGAACAATTATGGTTCTTGTAGTCATCGTGGGGATTTGTCTTGCCTCCGTTGCTGTTACAGATGCACAGGTTAACTTCAGTCCATCGTGGGGTAAACGAGCGGAAAATGCCATTTCCCAGATTGACAGCTGTAAAATCCCATTTGACAGTGTTTTGAGGATTCAAAAAATGATTCAGGTAAAATTGGTGTTCACTTTCATTATTAAAAACATTCTTCCCTTCCATTTTTGTACATTAAATGTGTTCAGAGTCAACTTGTAAAAGTTTTTTTTTCCTGTCTTTTATATAGTTTTGTGTAGTGGTTATTTTTATACATTTTAATCGTGCACAGCTAAATTACACTTGCCATATTTTGAAGTTTTTCTATATTGTTTCTACTTGCAATTGTTTGCTGTGATTTTTGAAGAAAATGTAATAGTTTTTTTATTTATTTTTATATAGCTGGAAGCCCACAAGTTGATACGATGCGAGTCCATCGCGTCCGGAGATTCGCAAAGGAGAAAATGATAGAATTCAAGTTGGTGGTACGGACGGTACAGAGGCATCGTAGTCAAAGGTCGAATGTAAAAGTAACCCAAGTACACCAGCGCGATTAGTCAAGGCTTGACGAAGAGTTCTCTCAGCGTCTAGAAGTTCGTCAAACTTGAGCCACTGCAATCATAATACATATACAATGTAAAATCATTATACCTCATTTTATTTTTAACAATGAATATAATGTACACGCTTCCCTATTTATAACCATGTATTCAAATATATTGTACTATCAGAGTCTTGTAGGGCTTTAAATACTTATTTACTTATCTAAAAACAACCTTTGGCAACGATACCTGGAAATGTCATAATACTCTCGACTAATCATTAATTTACTATTATTTTATGAATAAACTACTACTGATTAAATAAACACTAGAATCAATATATTCACAACTAGAATTTTCTTTCCGTTGTTTTAGTTGTACTAGCAGCTATTCTATTGCGACTATTTTATATATTTAGTATTTAGCTACATTAGCAAATATTTTATTAAACAATTAGTCATATTTACCTGTCGAACTCTTTCCATATCGATTTCGGCTCGTTGTAATTTTTCCCAGCAAAAATGCCGATTGCACTTCTTTTTAAAAACCCGACATACTTCATCCGTTTCTTCAAAAACATTTTTAACCAAAGGACATCCGCAAAGCTAAGTGAATGAATTAATAAATAAACAGTTGTATTCAAGGTTATAAAAATAATAATCAAGTATAAATTTGCCATGATATCTGTGTTTAAAGTTAAATAAATAAAAAATACCTCATTCTCCTTATACTTTGGCTCTCTCGAATGCTCCGGACAAAGAACTTTTAATCGCTTACAATACGTATTATTTAATGGATTGAAAAAGTCGCAGAAAATTGGAATCCCTTCCACATTTGTTTTTGCCACAGACGCAAAAGACGTTTGACTTTCATGCTAAATAAATACAAATACATATTATAAAAAGTTGATTTCATCCATCCATTCACAAATTAGACGTCAGGATTTCATTAGTAATGTCAATAGTGGTAGAATAAAGGAATAATTTCATTTTATTCGCATGACGACTTCTCGTACCTTATTGTAGCATTTTTCCATATGCTTAAAGCAAGTTTTTATAGGGATTTCATGTCCACAAGTTATGCAATAAGTAACTCCGTCCTCATCTGGCTCAATTTCATCTTCGTCTGGATCGAGTCTTAACTTTTGTACATTTGTTATATGCTCATCCAATTTCTATACAAAATAATAATATAAAGTTTAAAAAATAATGAAAAGCAAGTTAATTTCCTTAAAGTTTATAAAATGATAACTAAAGTCTAACCTTTCGTTTTCTTTCAAGTTGCTCGATTTCTTTCCTACACGAAAATTGTTTCCTACGAATTTCTTCGAGCTCTGTCTTATTTCTTTGTTCCGCTGTGGATGGTGTCAAGCTCCATTCGTGAACTCGAGACGGTAAAACCTACAAATTGTACATTATTAAAAACATTCCATTAGTAAAATAAGTAAGTATATAAAAAATTAGCAAACATCAGGATATAGTATTCAATTAATAAATAAAATGACTGATTTACCCGGTAAATTCTAGCGGATGCCAATTTAATACCACAAGCTTCACTACAATATTTACTTGCTGGGCGAGCCTCCAGAATACATTTGGGTCCATAACACTGATGCACTCCCGAATCCACTTCAGGATTATCATCTTCTGAATCACCACTTGGTGGATTCCAACTCCTTTTAACTCTCGGTTTTTTTACAGGCGTAGTTGTAGACGATAGTTTGGGTAGTCTTTCATCTTTTCTATGCTTCCCTTCTGTAATGCAAATTTTAAGAATCAATAAGAATTAAGTTTCACAATGAAATTTGAAACATTTGCATCGAATCCTCTAAAATTTACATAAATAATGGAAACAATTCAAACCGTGTAAAAATCTAACCTTTCGGCCTAGATTCCTTTAGCCTAGGTTCTTTCAGTCTAGATTCTTTTATTTTTGGTTCTTTCAATCTGGATTCCTTCAATCTAGGTTCTTTAGATCGGGACTCCTTCGTCTCATTCTTTTTTGGCCTTCCAGGTTTACCACGCCTTTCAATTAATTTTTCTCGCCCTCCTCGATCCTTGTTTGTTGGATGAAGTGGTAGTGGCTTTTTACTTTTATGAACTACCTTCAAATTTGGATTTTCGTCTTGACATTTCTCACAAAAATACTTTTTTATATGTTTTGCAGCCTGTTCCGTGATGTCAATACAGTCTCCATGAAACCATTCTAAAATTCAAATCAACAAAAACCATTCATTTCCTTTTCAGTACATACATACATATTACACAACTCTTCATTTTTATTATTTGAATATACAAAAGCATATAACAACAAAGTGAACATTCTCTTACCTTCACAATTATCACAAGCTCTGAAAATACATTTGAAACCAAAAAAGGAATTATTTTGATGAAATGGTTGTGAAATTTAATTATTATTAGTCTGCATTAACTGCGTATGACTTACATCATAAATCTAGTAGAATCCGTCGACCTACAAATACAATACACATCATTTTGTTTGAGAATTGATGCAATTTTGGATTGGCGTTCGGGTAGTTCGAATTGTCTTGCAATATCCTTGTTCTGAAAAACAAAAGAAAAATTACTTGCTACATGAGATCGTAGGTGTGTTGTGTACACTATACTACATTAAGAAATCATGCCGGAAAAAAATGTTCGTCATCAATGACCAATGTGACACAATTACAGATCCAAACACTATTATTAAAATCTCAATGTGTATTATATACATAGGTAACTTACCGAAGCTTCTCTGTGGTCCGTCATGGTGGTGAATTAGAAACAATTAAGTTTGAATGACTTGACGTTTTCTTGACAAAAAACTAGGAGTAGATCGTAGTCAATGTCCAGACTCCATACTCCCTTCTAGAAAAAAAAAATAGGCCAATTTCAAGAACATTATTTCCGTTCCAACTATTTCAAACGCTACATTATTGACTGAATTCTGAGCAAGGGTAAAGAGAAGTACACACATTCAAGAAATATAGAAAAAGGTATATAACGCAAATTCGTTACACAAGTAGTTTTTACAAAATCATTGAGCCTTTCCAATCTGGAGGAATAAATAGGAGAAAAAAAGAACAAGTCCAAGAAAATACATATTCATTCCTTCATATTTTTGTCCACTCTCTCTATATACTCGAGCAGATTCAGTTCCACCTCTATATCCTTTACTGAACACATTTGTAATATATTCTGTCTTAAAACCTCAAGTCTTAAAACCACCTTGTAGCTTTTTGTGACAAAGGAGAAAATACAACATGAGAAAAAACCCGTATATATACACAGAAAATCTCAGTGTGTTCCCATAATGAGCTACTACTGAATGGTCTCAATGAGGTGATCGCGTGGAGATTATGATTTCCCAAGGTCTTCTTCTCTAAAGACTCCCGTGGCCTTCCTTCCAACACCAAAAAAGCAACGGTCATGTACATTATTATTATTATTACTGAGAAAGTAGAAAGTAGTTGAAAAATTCTCTCCTTTTTTCCATACAACTCAGGATATTACGACTAGTAAATCAATAAATAACCCAATACACTACTCAGCCAACTTCCGGTTCCAATCAATCACGCTGGTTCACACCAAAAAAAACTGCAATTCATGAGACAACCTTCCAAGGCCCTTCTCTCGATGAATGGAGTCAGAATCCCAGTCACATCAATTCCAATAACAAACGACAGGAATATTTCACACCCAACACTCCAGTACTTTCACCTATATACCTTCCAAAATTCTTTCCCCTTCAGACAGTCAGATAACACCAGACCCCACAGAACGAACACCCTATAGTTAGTGAGTCAGAGAAATTTCCTAGAGATTCTTTCTTTTTCTCACCCTCCGAAGTGCATCATATATTAATTCCCCCATATTAATTACAAAATCCAACTCAATTTTATAGTAAAAATTTAACATTACCACTGCAATGTATTTTACACGGAAAAAGAGCAATTCACATCAATACATTTGGATGAAATCCATGCTCAGCTCAACAACAAAGTTTGACTCGATATTAAAATCCATAGACCTTGTACATGCTCGCAGTTATTACAGCTTAACATAAACGATTATTACACACACTAATAATTACATAAATACCGTCGAGTAATAAGTTATCAATGTTCAGAGAAAGTTCCCCTTTCTCTTTCTCTATAGGTTGAAGTGAGTACTCTTATAGCTCTTATAAACATTACGTATATATACGTTTAATAAATGTATATATTACTATATACAGATATAAACATAAATCTCTCTCTCCCACCGCCTATTTCACGTTATTTATTCATTAATATTTGTGCATATGCATCATTGGTTCTCCCTTTCTATATAGGATTTGCAAGAGATCTTGAGATGCGATGAACTCGTTGGGAAAGTAGGTCAGGACGCGGGTTTTAAGTGGAACTATGGGCTACAATGCCAAACAATCTGACCGTCTCCTCCTCCAACAACAACACCAAACATGCACCCGATTTCATTTCTCGTGGCGCAGGTGGTGGTCATTCTTTAAAAAAACATTTCACTCTCCTTGTCATTATCATCTCTCACTGACCAGTCGTCACTCCGTGAGTCAGGTATTAACCATTCTCCCTCGACCTTTCCCGTTCTCAAATTCCTCTCTTATCTCGTGACACACACACACACACACATACACACATTATGGAGTTCTTCATTGCATTAAAATAATATCACCGAGTGAATACTCTAATTGTCTTCTTCAACATAAAAAATTTACACTTAACTATCTTCAAGTTTGAAAAAACCCCATCCATTGAATCCTCAATCAAAAATACATAACACAAGTGTGAAACCAAAGTTTTACTACGACTTTTCTTCAACTCAAGCTTTGAAACAAACATTGCAAATTATTTGACACCCACCGTGTCAGTGAGTTATGTTTATTCCTAGGTTGAAGAGAGCAGAACAACAAAAGTGTAAATATACGAAGAGTTTTATAATAAACGCTGAAACGTATATACCAAACAAACTTTCTTCAAACACAAAATAAGGTAAATGTGAATCGAATATAGAAAGTGTAACTACAACAATTTAAGCGCAGAACTTACTCATCGGCAGCAAGATTTCTTCCACAGTGTATTCCTCCCAAACCCCTCTCAATCAAACTTTCACCATCATGGGTGGCAAAAGAGACAAAGACCCGTCGGGAAGAAAAAGTGTAGCACACAAATATGATGAAAGTGGTAGAAAGAGTAAAATTCCTGCAGCTTACCCAAATACTATGGTAAGTACTTAAATCAGCGATTCTTTCATCTGTATAAAAAAAATCCCTCTCTACTTCCATCCATCCACCCAGTAGTAAAAAAACTAAATCTGTAAATAGTCACTACTCACTTCTTATAAGGTAATTTGAACGTTTAGTATTTTTATTTTATTCGTAAAACTGACCTCTCTATTTATTTAGTATCTAGTACATATTACTCTTATTATTAGCAATAAATATATACTCATTTGCTGTAGTAATTTGATTTGTAAATGCAAAGAAACAATCATTTAAAATTTTACAATAACCCATCACACACTATTTCCAGATGGTTGATCTACAAGTCTACGTGGTCCCCCGTGAAAAATGGGTAATGTCCAGAAGACTTTACCGTCACAACATTGTAGAAGAAGGAATTTCACTTGGATTTGTGAGGTGAGAGATTTTTATCAACTTGATTCAATTTGAAACTTGAAGGTACCTATACCTACGTATGTGTATTACATTTTATCTTGTTGCCCTCCTTTTAAAATGCTATAAATATTGTTTTTTTTTAAAACAATGAATTGAAATATTCTAAGCTAATTTCAATCTATTAAAAAAACACCTATAAAAAATATATTGATTAGACCTTAGAATTTAAATTACGAGGAAGATGAAAATCAAAGGAGTGGGATTCGTAATTGTTGAATACGAGGTCACAGTTGCATATGCGTGAAAGTGTAAAGAGTGTGAAAGCAGGATGAAAGAACTTGTGGTGACAACCACCGACAGCCTTGCAGTACATTCCTTTGTACTCTATCTTCATTGTATAAATACATATAGCATATAGTTCACCACCATGCAGTACTTACCATCAACCTAGTGTGACACAGACAAAATAGGATTTTGTAGGTTTATTTGAACTACACACACGTGCGAAAATAACTTGTGTACATATATAGATTTTTGCATTATTATACATTATACAGAAAATTTTCTGATTCCTCTCGTTTTTTGCACACAAAATATTTGTCCCCCAGTATTTCCGAACAATAGAATTTCTCTACACATATATATATAAGGTTTTCATGGAGCTATTCAATTCATGACAAAAAACTATATACGACACACTTTTCTTACAAAAACCGTGAAACCGATTTTCATATTTGATCTTTCAACTTCGACCGATATCAAAGAGATATGTATCTCAAAAAATCTGTCGGATTCTACAATAATCTATACGCTTGTCGGTAAACATAATAAAACGGCCATAATACACAAAGAAACACTACTTTTTTTTTAGTAAACGGTTTTCATTCCTTCATTAATTTCAAGCCGAATTCACAACAGCATTTCCCAGTTTATTGAAACCTCAAAGAGTGTATGCACGTTGTCAATTTTTAACATTGTACTCAAGGAAGCTCAATATGTATTACTAGATAATAATAGAGAAATATGAGTTCATCTTGTGAGTAATACTCACCACATGCTCTGTGAACAAAACCAGTGTTGCCAAACAAAGTAAAATCGTAAATTTATAATCAGCATTAAAGCTAAGCAGATGCACTAATTCCACTTTCACTCCCAAGTAGGCTTTCATTTTTACACCAATCTATATCATTATCATTGATCGTTTGGCTACTCATACATGGAATTTCCGTGAGTCGTCGAATACGAAGTTAAGAGTAACAAAATTAACTACGGTAGATAATGTAACTAACTTGCATACTATGTATGTAATTGTATTTAAAGTATATTTCGTCTACAGTTTATTTATTGCAGTTTTTCATATGACTCACGCACATCATGACGACGATTAGAAAATAAATTGCATACTACCAGCAATGAGCGAAATAAAAATCTCAAAGATTCTACAGATAATATATAAAATGAACTTTACTCGTGACTTTCTTTTGGTTACTAAACAGATTCTGCACATTATGGATTCGCTGAAAACACATATAAACTAATAAAATTTATATTTACATAAAAGTACGACTACTTTCAATTTTATGAGATTGTAGCTAGGAAAACCAGGGTCAACAAAATCTGTTATTGTACTTTGAGTTTAGTAAACGTATTTCGTGATCAACTATAGTTTCTAATATACAAAATTACCTATGAGTCCACTGAGCTTGCAAACTATACATACCTACTTGTACTATACGTATTTTAGCTCGGCAATTTCTAGCTTGAGTAAAATCATTGAAATGAATTCTGATCAATTCCATACAATAAAACATTTTTCCATGATACAATAAAAATTGATTTTTATTAAGTAAAATAAAGTACTGAACTCCTCGGAGCTCGTGCAATTGATTTTCCGGCCAAATACATAATTTTATGCCATCAATACTTTCTTACTATGCATTTTTATAATAAAAAAAAGAATGACTTATTTTGTGATGATTACCTTTGTTTGTACTACATAATAAATAGAGTCCTACCTCAGCTGAGCATTCACAATTTACGTCGGGAATTACAACTTCAGCTTGGAGCTGATCTCATCCCTAGAGATTTTTCTTTTGTCCGAAGCGTTGGTAACATTTTCATACAGGTGAATTTTCTCGCATTTTTTAAACTATCGACCTATTAAATTTCCACGTCAATATTTTAATATTCTTTATTCATGTTGATAATTTTAAAAGTAAATGACGCACCAAACACCCATAAATGTCCATTAACATATCCTAATTTTATAATTCATACAGAATCAGGTCATTGTTTTCATTTTCCTACCATGAAATCTATTTTAAAATGTATCACTTTTATACTCCCAAACAGGCCAGCATGTCATATTATTAAATTATTATTATTTACTATATTTCTCACGCCCACTAGAGTAAAAGCTTCACATTGTTGTTTTCTATACACATCAACGTAGAAACGCAAGATTTTCTCAAAAAATGATGTATAGTCATGAAATTTGTAGGCGTACACAGTACACACATAATATGTACCTATATTATACACGTCAGCATGCAATAAATATTAGCAATACAATGTAGATCAAGATATAATTTGGTGAATCAAAATGAGGGCATAAAGAAACAATTATTTACTAATAATAATATACTTTTTCTCATTTATTTGCAATTTCTATTAAAAAAAAAACCAAAAACCCCTGGTACTTTATATAGCTGAAGCCAAAGCAAGAAATTGAATTGAAAGTAAAGAATTTCATTCCACCATTTTCAACGGAGCCCGAAATCTACATGTTAGAAGTGTTGCCTCAGGAAGATCCCAGAATTTTAAGTCCTCTACCGATGCTTCTTCGTGAGGATACACCACCTCATATTTGCCATGACCTATGTCACCACAGTCGAGCCCGTAAAAGTAAGACTCTCAAATTTTGTTTTCTCTTGACACATAATAATATTGACATTATGTAATTGTTTAAAAACACTATACGACCATAATGAGGCCTCAAAATTTTTACTGCATGATATAAAATGCACACAAACAGCACAAACTCAATGCCATTCTTTGCTTTATGTATATAGTGAGAATAAAAAACATGGTCATTGTGTATGTAATGGTGCCATTATCATTCTATTCGAGAAAGAAAAACGAGATGAAAAAACATGGTTCGAGGTTACATGTCCAAAAGAATTATACTTATGACAATTGTACATTGTTATGATTCATGTTTAAAAAAATCTTCAATGTCAATGCGCTCTGCACCAATCCTCAATCGGGTAGCATAAAAAATGTGACGAAAAAACATGTCACAGTCAGAAATCAGAGCGACCTAGTTTTCCAGAAAAGGAAATGAAATTTCATTCAAATTGCACCTTTCCAGTGTTAAAAAATGGACAGACCAATCCGCGACATATCCATTTCCCTTTTCATTAGTTATACCCTACAGTCTACAGTATATATATATGGAGTATATACTCATAATTCATATGTATATACTGCATCCCACGTCGTCACTCAACTCTCAAGGTAGATCACTGGTCGTATTGGTCATTGAAATTCTCAAAAATCCTTGAAAGAAGGAAATTCTTCATTAAGATTTCATAATGGTTTTCTATGTGGATATCAAATAAATAAAAACCATTGGACATAAAAAAAAAGTAAATATATAGTAATATGTACGTACACAAGATGTAAGTATTTTCTCACTCTTTTTAGAGCGAGATTCGAGCACTTACTAGAATCTTGAGTCCGAGGTTACCCACAGCAACATTATTTATTGCTACTCTTACATAATAGCAGTACCGTATAGAAAGTGCAGGTAAATCATAGCGAGAGAGCGACCTTAAACAATCTATCTAAATCACCAACGTGACCACAATAGTCAAATCCTTATACAATAGAAGTCTAATGATGGCTAAACATATTTCATTTTTCACAAACAACATAACATATATTATGTACAAATCCTCGGACTATATCCAAATGAATAGCAGAGAAAGAGAGAGAGAAAGCATTGAAGAAATGCTTGTGTGGAGAAAATCTTATGATCACGCCATTTTCCCATAAGATCCATAGGATAAGGGCTCGAGAGAAAGTCGGTCAGGACGAAATTTCGAGACATGCGTTTTCATCATCAAGTCCAATCACAGTTCTGGAATTCTTCATTTGGTCAAACACAGTCAAATTATTCCTGGACAGGTCATAGGTGCTCTCATTTGGCTCATAAGCTTCTACAGACAAGTGATTTTCTTTTTCTCCATCCGCACATTAGGGAAAATTCTTTCCCCACATACACACTACTACACATTAACACTACGGCTCCACAACAAAAGTGTATTGTTTAGAATCCTACAGATATTTCACAATTCATCTTCAGTGTTAGTGAGTTGATCCCACAGAATCTATCTACTACTATATAAATTAACATTATTATACCATTGGGAATTTCTTGTGAAACAAAAGAAAAGTCGAGCTTATTTGAACGTGTATACCTGTGAACTTAGACAATTTCGAAATAACTGTGAGTGTATCAAGGGTCGTGATGTCTGTCGTCAATTAAATTAAAATTCCACAGTTTAATATCCCTTTGAGGGTATCACACGGGATACTCGATGAGTACCATGAACATAACCATCATCATTCCAGCCTTACAATTACCAAATCACAACCATAAACAACAATCCACGGATTCTCCGCAACCCACAACTCCATTTCCTCCCATCAACATCTCACCATCTCCCACACCCACACGTTCCTTGTCAATGAGCTCTTGTACACCCGCGAGTATGATGTACAATATTACGGATCTCCCAGGATCGGAAATGAATCTCCTCAAGCAGACGAGTCAAAAATTGTCCATGGTGACTCAGGACAACTCGTTAAACGATGAAGACTACGAGGACTATGATGATGATACTTTTATTCCAATGAGTGCAACACCCGTGGAGTCTGAAATGCAAATTGTACCTGAGCGTCAAGATCTTCCTGGGAATGAATCCCAATTAAGTATGACTGACAATAATCGACATGTCTGTGAGTCGACAGAATATTACGATAAAACTATTAGTAGTAGTACTACTACTACTGCGACTACTAGCAGAACACAAGTCCGAGAGGAGGAAGAGCTTCATCAAAGAAATCACAATTCCTCAATGTCACTCGAGAATTCGTCGGATAGTGTCTCTGTGGGAACTGCTCCGACGGAAAGCAACTCCTCTCCGGACACTGTCATCCATGTCATCAAAAAACATGGTTCTGAATCCGAATCGAGTCAAGTCGTCCGTGAGAGACCCGTCTCTACAACTTCTACCTCGTCACAAACAAACTTTGATGAACAACCAGAGAAAGGAGGACAAGAGGACACGTCAGGGACGACGACACCAACACCAGTTCCGTCCACACCAACACCCGTGCCAACGGAACCTGAACAGTCATCTCCATTACCAGAACCTGAGGAGGAGGAAACTGAAAAGGACATTGTCCAAGATGTGGCAGTAGTATCATCATCCTCATTAGAACAGAAACGGGACGAGGAAAGTCAAGAAGAATCTACACCTACACCCATCTCTACGTAAGTCACTTCCCATTATTTAATAATCAATTGTAATTAGGTATAGACAAATTGACATTACTTTTCATTATCATAATAAAAACTGAAATTTAGATTAGTTTTTAATGAAATATACTCGTATATATATTGTCCATTTTTTGTAGAACACCAAGGCAAGGTCTGGTAAGACAATTTTCCGTCGAGGACCCAGAAGGTTCAAATCTCCGCAGTAGTAGTCAATTACAAGAGGAAGGATGTAGTCACATGAAAACCCCTACACCCCCACCTGAATCCATCAATCATGGAGAAGTTGTGGAAGGAGCAGCAGCAGTCCAAGAACTAGAAAATGAAAACGGAGAAGAAGTAGAAGAAGAAAAAGAGAAATCAATAGGAGAAAGTCTTGCGTCAGAAATTAATTCATTGACCTTAACGACCATGACAACGCCGCCCACAATAATCACCACACCAGCCTCAGCTCGAGGAGAACGTGAACGTGAAAATAGCTTAGACCCGACGGACTCGAGTATAAATTCTCAAAATGTAGTCATGACTGATGAACAACCTGATAACCAGGATAATAAAATGTCTCCAGAAGCTCAATCCTCATCACAAATACCCGTAGTAGAACCCACTCCTCCACCCCTCAAACCCAAGAAAAGATTAAAATCCGTTCGAAAGACTAAACCACGGGTTTTCCCTAATCCCCGAAAACCTTCAAATTACCCTCAAAGAACGAACAAAGTGACGCTCGCTCGACAAGCTCTTGCAAGAGAGAAAAGACGAGTTTATGTAGAAGAAAGAATTCAAAGTTATATTAAAAATGCTCAAGCACATAATATCACTCTCCCATCTTCATCATCTCATTTCCAACCATTGAATTCTGCTTCCACGATGGAAACTGCATCCGTTATGACAACTAATCATCATCATCAACAACAACAACAACAACTCAGTAGTAGCCGAAGTCAAAAATTAAAACAACAACAACAGCAAAATCATAATAGTAATATTAACAATAATATTAGCAAACAGACCAAACATAATAATAGTACTGAAAATATTAGTAATGAAGAAACGGATGAGCATTTTACTTCACTGAGCTCCTCATCACACGCCACAACTTCCAATCAGAAAAAGAAACCAAAACAACCACATCCAAAACGATCCGACACACCCAAATTAAATGAGCTTCAATCACAATTACTCACTTCCCATCCACTACCTCCCATTGTGGACACACATAATTACTACCTGAATAATCCTATCACGATGCTTCCACCACCACCCAAAAATCTGAGTGCCATTCCCGTAGCACGCGTTCATAGCCACCATAGACGAACACCTTTCAAATCTTCACCTCAATTTAGTCCACAACAACAACAGATGCTCCATCAACAACAACAACTACTACAATCGCAAATGACTTCCTTTCCATCCATGAATTTGCCCATGATGGGACTTCCACAAATATCGTTTCATAGTGGGGCTGAAACCGTCAAACATAGTATTTTTGCAAGTCCTTCGATCCTTCCAGAGGAATCATCATCCACATCCTCACAGAAATCCTGGAAAGGTGTTGAACATCATGGATATTTTTACTCTTTCCGAGTTCGACAGTCTGGTCCAGTTCAAATGATGGACAAATCCGTTCAGACTGGGAACGGGAATGGAACTGGAGCTCGTAATACACCTGAACCACTTCAGAATTCGCATAGTTATACTTTGAGTTTCTCAGAAACTCACTCTAGCGACTCGTATATCATATCATGTAATAATAATACTAATAATAATAATGTGACTAATGAACAAAATACCACTAATATGACAACTACTACCACGACCACCACAGGACAAAATAATCGAGAGAATCCAATTGCCAATGTCCAACTCACTGATGACAGTAAGTAAATATATAAAAACAAAAATTATTAGTGGGCAAAAGTTTTCCGTGAAAACACTCGAAATGTATATGGTATATGACACTTAAAATATCCACAAAAAAAAAACATAAAAATCCTCAAGAAGATAAGTCATCCTCAATTAATTAATTAATATAATTCAATCCTGCAGTTACATTAAGTAGACACTAGATAGATATTTAAAAACAAAATACTTGAAATTCCATGCAAGATGTCATGTAAAATTGTGAACAAGTGAATGAGTCGAAATAAATTAGAATATACAAATATAAATACAACGAATTTCTAAAAGACAAGTTTCTTTTTTATCACTCGCATGAACTCGCCGTTAGCTAGCAATGAAACACCAAACACACAACAAAAAAAAACAAAAAAAAATGTACCAAAAAATCTCTGTCTATATACTTCTACGGAGCTATCGATAAATCAAAGTCAAAAACTATTTAACTCTGCAAAGTTTTAAAATTTTAGGGGATAAAATCCTGAGAGAAATTGCGGAAACTGTACAGCTTCGGCATGATGCTGAACTTAGAAGAGCAGACCTTGTGCAGAGAGCAAATGATTTACAGACCAGAGTCAAAGAGAAACGGGACAAAATTAATCGGGTAAGAAATTCCACCAAATACTTTTTTTTGTAGCATGTATATAGTTTTCAATGACAAACGAATCGACATTTCTCGATTATTTTGTGCATAACATCATTTTTATATAAAAAAAACCTTATACATAGAAATCTCCAGACTAGAGAGATTATGTCAATATATACGACTGCAGTTATCAAACACAAGAAGGTTCGGAAGAATTTGCGATCGTAAAAAAAATACTGAAAAGAAAAAACGCTTAAATTCTAGCATCGTAAAATAACAGTAAAAAATGCAAAGGAGGACTCAATTTTATCCATGAATTTTCTATTCCATATACTGGTATATTCCCCATTACACTAGAGTAAAAATAATGTTTTGTAAAAGAACGGTTTTCCCACAAGACTCTTAAACACGGGTCCCTTTACCTTGAAACAATTTTGTACATACTCAAAACGAATTCGTGTACGATGAACGATAGTGATCTAGTTCGTTTCAATATAGCATTTTTTTTACCTCTGGACCCTGACCCTAATTAGCTGTACGAAGTGAATTCAAAAATCCTTTCAATCATTTCTCCTCTCACCTCTCTTCCTCACAAATATTTTGAGTTCTTTTTATATGTAATCTCAAAACTATTTTTATTCCATTGTTAATGAAATGTAACTTTTTTTTTAAATTACAGAGACACGAATTTTGGCATAAAAAGTACATTGAAGGTAAAACATTTTTTCTCCGTCTACACATCGAATCTGAAATCTAAAATCTTAAATAGTAAAGTTACATATATTATGTTTCCTCAATACTTTAATAATCACGTTGTCTGTTTCAAACTTTTTGATGCATATAGAATCCTCATTAACAAGACCCCTTGAAGCGTCCTGCAGTTCACTACGAGCTGAACTTAATACTGTGCATAGAAGACTTCTAGCACATCTTGAAGGCCGAGATTTACCACTCAGACTCCGAGATGGCCCGTCTAAAAAGGTACGTGGAAGCTTTTGCGAAAGTATACCGGACATATTAAAAAATGCAAGTGCAAACTAACATGATATTTTCTTCTTTTAATAGGCAAATTATAAGATCATGGCAGCTCGATTACAACATGAAATAAAGGAATTGCAACAAAAAGTGAAAGCTGCGAAACTAAAACTGGATTCGGAAATAAAAGTGAGATAATTTTGTATCTAAATATATACTATAAGTCATCAATTTCATTCTTTTATGTGTCAAATTTTGTAGAATGACAAATTTTATGTAATGTTAAATTTTTGTTTACTCAAATTAAATTACAGTTGAAAGAGCAAGCAGATCGAGAGGTCCGTGAGATTCGAAATGATTTATCCCATAAAAAAGTTGTTATGTCTTTGGCAAGATCGCAAGTGTCGACTTTGCCTGCCGTCCACCCTCGAGCATATGATTCTTTAGTTTACTGACAATGAGTTTAAAATCATAATTTAAAAAGTTCCATTTGGAGCAGACAAATGTTGAGATGCAATTAAAATTTTATTTTTATGGCATTACGTACATAAAATATACAATTTTAACTATCTACCATGTAATTTACATGATGTAAAGTACAGCAAAGGAAAACATTTGTAACTGCTGCTGGAACAAGCAAATTAAAATACGATGAATACATACATACTTACCCTACCTATTTAGTACCTACCCATTTATTATACTTTTAGAAAGTAAGATTCTCATAGAGAAATCCCACAAAACAAAAGTCGGATTATTCATGTAAGTACAATGAAAATATCCGACATGTGCCATCAAAATGTAAATTTTAATTTGATCCCTTAATTCTATAATGATTGAGAAAATTTTCTTTTTATCGAATAAGCTTTATATACAATGTATACTAAATGTACAGTGCTCTGTGGACGTGCAGGTGTGGTTCGTTCTTGTAGATCCTTAAGCTACAATAAGCTGAGCTATACGAGGATTGAAATGTTAATATATACCAAAAAAACTGAGTACGAAATATATTTGCTGAACCCCATTGATAAAGATTATCATAAAAATTTTGTTTTGAGACTATTTTTAAATTCAATTTGCAAAGTGTACCTCATGCTGAGATTTGTATGAACTGCAAATCTCAATGCAATGAAATGATGACTTATTGCTACCGTTACCTTTTTTGATTCGATTCCTATAGTTAGGTTGGGGATTTGTGGTGTAAGTATAATAATTATTTAAATACACAATTAAGTTTTCGAAAAGATACTCTTAAAGAAGTATACCTACCTACTTATACTAACGTAATGATTACTAATTACTAAACAATTTCAAGTAACTGTTATTTGCACAAAACCTATTTTTTGTCTATACACAAACACACAAATCTATATATAATATATATTATTGTAGATAGATAAATGATATCATTGGAAAATGTTTGCCTAATGTGTAATGAGGTTAGGTTTAAGGATATATAGTTAAGTATATAATACAATAGGCCAGCTTTTCACTAGGCTTAAATCAACTATAAAACCCATTAAAAAGATAAATTTTTTAAATCTCTCAAATACGGTTCAAATAAAAATCTATAAAGATATCTGTAAAAAAAAACAACGGGGAAAGTGAAGTTAGAATGGATTTTACCTCAATCGACCTTCACTTCCTCGATAAACATAAAATTTAATGACAGTGAGTAATTTTTTTTATCCCAAGAGACAGATATTCTTGAAAATTATTAATTACTCATTTCGTTTTGAAATGAGTTCTTCAATTTCAAATTTAAGGTTTGATGTAAACGACACGATCGGATAACGTAGTTGATGTTTGATGTAGTACAACAGCGGTGAAGTGTGAAGTAGTAAACAATTGGACAATTCCACAACGAGAACCGTTCCAATTCATTGCAGTTGAAGAACGTTATGAACATGAAAAGGTTAACTAATTGTAACAAAAGATTGCTTTGACTAATTTAACTATAATAAAGGTAATAAAACTCTAAATGGATAAAAGTATAATATTGTTTACCTTTCATTGATTTCAAAATGCTTCAAATCAAACAAGCCAGGAGCTGTAAGTACACGCAGTTTGTACGATATTCCCATCAGTCTTTCTGATTGCGAGAGGATCGAAATACTTTACTTAATGAGTTTAATTACTTTATGTGAGTTATTAGGAGAGAGCTTTAACTATGCTGCCTTTCTGAAGAAAATTACAATTAAACTTATTGAAAATTTGAATTTCAAATCCAAAAATTTGAAGCACAATCGTATTGATGCGGTGATTTCAAGGTAATCTAGAACATGCAATTTTTAGTCTGACTCCAATGTCTGCGGTAAACAACAACTTCGACACTAATCGACACTCTTGATTTCATTTCCCTATATGCATCTATACTGAAATTTTTCATATGCCATTTTGGTTTTTTGGTAATAAATCATATGGTAAAAAATGAGACGGGAAGATATTTATTTTTTTAAACAGAATAAATCTTTATTTAGCTTTCATTATAATTTTGCAACATTCTCTGATCGTGAGTTATACACAACAACGCTCAAATACAACTTTCTTGTGCACACTGAGCATATATATATAAGTACTTCTGTAGTATTTATTCATATACATTTCGATCTATATATTTTATATTTCTATTATTTAAGTTTCTATAAGTCTTTCTTTATCTTCAGTACGGGCTTTCTCCTTAGATTTATAATCGTTAGTACTGGAGCCGGAACCAAGTCTCTCGTAGCACGGCTATATAAACAAAAACAAACACCAAATTTACCCAAATTGCAGAAAATCCCCAAAATTCATACATGGTAATTAGTTTCTATGAACGTATTTTACATATATATATATGTTATGTTTTTACTCACCGTTTCGCACTCATTCATATTACAGCAATTTTCAATGTCTACTAGCTCACACATTGACGTGGGGACATTGGCATCCCTGGATCGGGACACAATGACTCTTCGTCGAATTCTAGGTTTCTGTTGAAGTCTCGAGACCTTTCGATACAAGTATACCACGGCGATAATCAATATCACAACCACAACAGTCAAACTGGAACATGCTACAATTAAAGCTATGTCGGCAGTGGAAGTTCCAGTCCTTGCTGTGTAAAATAATGAGGAATCTGAATTCGAAGAAGATAAAATTGCCGGTATTATTGTTGTTTTGGTTGTAGAAATAGTTGTAGGTTTGGTGGTCGTACGTTCAGTAGTTGAAGTAGGAGAAGAAGTTGTCGTTGATGTGGTGGTGGTCGTTGTAGGAATTGTTGTTGTTGTTGCTGTCGTAGAAGAAGAAGACGTTGCCACCGTAGTAGAAGAAGAAGACGTTACCACCGTAGTAGAAGTAGTTGAAGGTTTTTCAGTAGTTGTAATATTGGTCAAAGATGACGACGACAAAAGAGAATTGTCAATGGGTTGTTGTTGCTGTTGATGACGATGAGAAGAAGATTCCACACAAGAATTCCAGTCTTTGGATGCAAAACTTCTTGATATAATTCCCTGAGGACAATGTCGACCGAAATGTAGTACTTTGGACTCTAAAACTCCACCCATGGAGAAATTATCTCGTTGCCAAACAGTTTTGCTATTACAGTTCGACCAGAGCAAACTTTTTGTGAGTAAATTTTGAGAGCATCCAATACTCAGAGAGTTAATTAATTGGGATTTCCCTTTGAATACAATTTGTGCACTGGTAAGGAAATTTGATAGAGGAACTCGTTGAATTGAAAATTCACCAGGATGTTCAACCCAATATAAAAAAGAACCATCTGTAGTTAAAGCACGGAGTTCCACTTGACTTTCCCTCACGACTCCATCGTGAGTTCCATCAAAGTATTGAATTTTATATCCATTTCTTGAATTTATGAAGAAAAATTTACTGGAGAAATAAATAATTAAATGAAAATATTGTCAATTAGTTACATGTGTGTATACTTGCGTATATATTACTTTCCTATATATAAATAAATATTAAGTATTTATGAGAAACATACTTTGATTTGGCATCTATTGCTAATTCTCGAAGAGTACAATTAGGCGGACTATAAAAAGGCTGAACAGGAAATTTCCAGGTTGTAATTTCATTGCTGGTATTCATTCGCCAAATGGCATTGCTCGTTCTATTGCTCCAATACAGCCATTCATTATGATATACGAGACCATCTATAGGTGCACTCGAACCTGGCATTTTCAAGAAAAAAATAACAATAACACTTTGTAAATAAAAGCGATACTTCCTGATGGAATGTACAATAAAATAATCAAAGTACATACATACATACACAGTTAATGCGTAGTTTACATGTACATAAAGTAATTAGTTTATACCTTCTGTAATTAGACTATAGGTTTGATTGGAAGTAATATTGAACACAAGAATAGATTGGAGATTCCAAGGGCTTGAGATGAGAAAGTAAAGTCCTCGGCTTGGATCCAACTCCAATTTCTTGAATGTTTGACCACTCCAAGCAGATGTGACAGCGTCCGTCGTCGTCGTCGTGCCATTCAGACTGAGATTCAAAGTGGAATTTTTTGACTGCCACTGGTCAATATTTGATGTTGGGGCAGGTACTCGAAGTACCTCCTTCACACTTGAGCTGAGTGAGGAAAGCGTTATTTCTCGTCCATGGACAACGGCAAAGTCTATACATATATATACAAACAAAATAAAACATGTAGTTCATTAGCATTAATAATCTTGAGAATTCAGTACATACAAATTTCTAATTTACAATTTCCTATTTCATTGCATCTTATAATGCACTGCATAATTGGATTTTGCTTATACATAGTCAAGATATGTATTAAATGAAATGACTACGTTATGCTATAAAAATAATGACTTTTTTATGTATCCCACCAATCCGATTCCATTGCATTATTGTGTTGAACGTTTAGATTTAAGGTGGTCATGTACCCCTTGTGTATATAGGGAACTATGTATATATATATGTATAACTGCATACAAATTCCAAAGGGAAATAAAAATGACATGATGCTTTATACTCTGTGGTTAGTTTACATACTATGCAAAGCTATTTCGAGTAAAAAATCATGACATGGAAATTTTTTTCTATCCAGTCAGCACAGAGGCATATTGCAATAATCCCAACCTTGATGTCGAAATCGTTGACAAAACTTGAAATTCATGTTTTACATACGTTTTATTTTAAACTGAAGTTGATAATGATGACGCGATGATGATGAAAGATAGAATGAAAGAGAAAGAAATGAAGAGAGAGAGAGAGAGCGAGCCGACAATCAATCTGACATATTTCGGGGTTGGGATTGAAAAGAAAAGACGCAGTTTAACACGTCGATCTAAAATATATGTAATAAAACGTAAAGACGATATTTGAGCTGACGATTATAAGTTTCTCTGTACTCATTACCATATATTCAGTGTGCAATTTTTTATTTTATTTAAACCTTGAGAGCAAAATGCGAATAGAATTCCTAGAAGAGAAAAAAAATATGAGAAAAAGGGCTTTTAGACTTTTACAATTTGTAACAACTACAAACAAAGTTGTGTGTGAGTTATAGGTATGACTTGAGTAAAGAAAAAAATGAAGAAAATCTCATTCGATTTATACCATGATATCTATCGCACTAATCATTAGAATAATAAAATTATTAGAAATGTGTAGCTATTTGTACGCTACAGGCATAATTATTAACATTGCCATTCTTGTGTATACATACTTAATCATTATAGGAGTAGGACAGAGCGTATACATATAGGCATATATCGTCCGCTAAGTTCTTAAACACGCCATAATCATTTGGCCCCAGAAGGAGAATTTGCGTGCGCGTTCGTTTATGCTAACGTGCGCAGAGCCATATGCGCCTTCTGGGGCCAAATGATTATGGCGTGTTTAAGAACTTAGCGGACGATATGTAACTTGTGAAAATGATAGTCATAATCATTGTTTGCCAAACTCATGATAATGTGAGAATTAACCTGGAAGGAAATGGAAAGAATGGACTTGCTTCATGTAATACTACACACACACAACGACGAGAAGAAGTCATGCGAATTCCGAGCTCCTTCGTATGTATGTATGAAAACGTGCCAATTTTACAATGCTATATATATACATGCCTATAAGGAATACCTTTAACGACTATGTCTGCCAAAAAGTTTAAACATATTTGCACTATAATTTCCCATGTAGTTTTTACTACAGCACTTTCATATGTTTCGGACTGACGCAAAACTAGATTTTTTTCATACATATCTAGGTGTACGTGCTGAAAATGGAGAGGTCTGCAAAGTCTTTTTTTTTTTGCACAATCGGTTGCGAATATTCATCTTCCTCAACTGCATCGTTTTCAAACCGTTTTTTCTTTCATTTATTCATGCATACAATTTAATTATCAACGCTATAATCCTATAAGGATTTTTAGAACTGTTTTGGAACTGATTAACTATCCATATCAGTTATAATGTGTGCATATATACATACACATGATTTATTCATTTACGTCGTAGTCATATCTATGTAATTGAAGTTGTTTTATTTACTTGATTTGAGACTCGATAAATCATTATTGACAATTGGTACACATTTCACGGCAGGAAAAAAGTGTTAACTGAATATATGAATAACGGTTTCTCTCCTCTGGAATGGAGGGGATCGTGCAGACCTCTAAAGGCCGGCGTACGTGACGCCAAACACGTAAAACTTGCCACATAGGTATAACATTGAGGCCTTATGCTATAGTATATAGTAGTAGTAGAAATTCTATAAATATTTGTAGCTGCGCTAGAGAACTAGAACTATAGAATACTTACGTACGTGTCTTCTCAAATTATTCTTAAAATAATTAATAAATATTTTCAAAATATATCGCAACACATGAAACGTTTACAATACACAATTAATACAACGCGATAAATGATGAGACAATGAAACAATAACCTATATAATTGTAAAGGGCATGAAACTATATATATAAAAGTATAGAAAATGAGAAAAACTGATAAAATTGGAAATTCTTTCGCTGTTCGTATCCATTAAAATAAATAATGATTCAAAGTCCGTAAACATGTATATACTGGCAATGGCAATACACAAAAGAACGCGTTCGCATGATTTTGTGAATGAAATGAATATAAACGTACAACATGCTGAATGTTCAGGTCCTAACTTTGTAACCACTAACAAACTAACTAACCACTCTTTAATGAACTATAATGACCATGAGAGAAACATATCATAATGTACTCAAGGCAGTTAAGTTAAAGATAATTTTCTGTCTCATTCACGCATTATTTTTCCTTCAAAAGTAAATATATACAAGTTCATGACCTATGCATGTGTGTGTGTATTATTTCCTCTTATATACCTTTAAATGCCTTTAATTGAAAATCGTCAATAGGCTAAGTTTCCTTACTATGAATTGGCACATGATTTGGGAATTCAGAAAATAAACTTTCATGGACACTGTGGTTACAACGTTCCGTATATACAAAGTACTGAACTATATACACATACTGCTTACATAAAGTACAAAACATGTAAATAAAACAGTCGTTGGGGATATTCAATTGAAAAATCTTTCATCATAAGAGTAAGAAAAAAAGGGTTAAAGTTATTACATATTCATTCCTGGACAAGTTATATAGAAATCAGTTTCATGTTGTAATACATGTAATACATGTTCTAATAGATTCATCAAAGCTCAAAATTTTTGCAGAAACTAACGACAATATGTATGCTTATTTTTAAGACAAGTGTGATACGTAATGAAAGGGGTATAATGAGATAGAGAGCAGAGAGATATGTATATAATTAAATAAATACAGTGTACTTAATAAGTACACTGTTTTGCGTGTAAGTCTATAGTACTCTATAGACCAAAACTACTAGTTTTGGTTTGTAAACTAACTATAGTCTATAGATAATATAATAAAATGTGATATTAATTAATTAAATAAGAATTTTAAATTTGATTACTCACCCCATGATGATGGAAGTACTTGAAAACATCCTACTGTATTAATGTACAGTGTGAAGAAAACAAAGAAATGAATACTGAAAATAGTCTTTGACTGAAAGACATGAGAGGAGAAAGTCATGTCCATTAATAATAATGTTTAATCTAATTTGTATAAGTATACTACAGAATATATATAGTATTTGAATACAAATTTATCACTTATAAACACAAACAAAAATCCTCTCTCTCAAAAAAAAATTGAATTTGTGTGTATATAAAAAGGGAAGACGGGAATCTAAAATTCCCTACATTTGAAGAAAAAATAGGAGACGAGCCAGCAGCAATAATGCAAATCCGGTCGATTCCTACCGACTCCCAAAGCTCTTCTGAATGAATCCTTCACTACTTCGCTACACAAGTACTTCACTCTCATCGTCAGCTTTTCCCTTCCTCAAAACTTTCCGCACACACCACAGAACTGCTTGCGGCAAGACTGTAGACTTTTCTTATATACACATGTACATATCGTCAGAGTTTTGCAATTTACCGCCCAAAATAGCACGTCTTCCGGCTTTTTTTCCTTGCTTTTTCAAAATTTTATTTCGTCATTTCACTTTTTTAATAAAGTGGACAAAAGTATAAAATTGTGTGTACAAATTTGACAAATCTACAGTTTAATCAATCTGGATTCAGTCACTGAATGGCTTTATTTGTCAAAAGTATACTATTCACAGTGAGATTCAGGTCTTCTCCGCTGATTTGTCTCTCCTATCTTAAACCGAGGTACGTACCTAAACCATACATGTATTTATTTACTAGGTTCAAAAAAGAAATGACAGTCATGCTTGCATTATTTATAACATTGTAAAGTAATATCAAATCTACTGTCCTTCAATTCTAAATTCCATACTGTGTAGTCACTTCAACATTATTTGCAGTTAGTTATTTTAATAACACTCAAAAAGTAATAACAATTCTCGTGAAAAGTCATTTCAGGACAGAATAGAAGGTACTGAAATTATATTCCTTGTTCGTTTTTAGCATTGCTGTATTCGTATGTGTAAATAAATGTATTCAATCTGTTAGTTTTTTTTGGTGAAAAATTCGTGGAATTTGGAATATATAGGCGAGGTGTGTATTGAATTTATTAGATTATTCAGATTATTGTATATATTTTCTCATTTCTTTTGTTTATTATTTGAAATTGATAACAGATTCTCAAGTACACATTCAAAGTTTAAAACCTCTGGAACCATGTCTCAAATATTGTCACCCGTCATAAAATCTCCGTTGGACAACCGTGAATATAGAGCTTTAATTTTGAGTAATAAACTCAAAGTATTATGTGTCAGCGACAACACCACAGACAAGTCTGCTGCTTCTCTGTCTGTTGGAGCAGGTAAAAATCTTTGTGTGACATAATAATATTAAATTTGATATTAATGGGTCGATTGATTGAACAACTAAATAAATACAAATTTATATGGATTAGGTTCAATGAGTGATCCTGCTCATCTTCCCGGTTTGGCCCATTTTTGTGGTAATTAATAATCATTAATTATATAATTGATTTGTGCTATAATGTATATATTTTTATTAAAACAAAAAATTCCAATTTCTGTAATTTAATTAAACTATATAAATATGTATATGACTTTTATTTTTAGAGCACATGCTTTTCTTGGGAACCGAAAAATACCCAGTGGAGAATGATTACTCCAAATTTCTTGCTGATAATGGCGGATCATCCAATGCTTACACTGCTCGAGATCACACAAATTACTACTTTGATATTGCTCCTGAAGCCTTGGAAGGAGCCCTTGATCGATTCTCTCAATTCTTTATAACACCTCTCTTTACGGAATCTGCCACGGAAAGAGAAATTAATGCTGTTAATAGTGAACATGAAAAGAATATACCTGTGGACGCATGGCGAAGCTATCAATTGGAATTATCTACATCGAATTTAGAAGTAAAAGAATTATACATTTACGACTTATAAGTATACTGTCCATATTTTTGTTTATGTGTACATTGAAATCTAATAATAATTGATGCTTTTTTTTCGTCTATAATTTTCACAGCATCCGTTTTCTCGTTTTGCAACAGGTATATATTATTTCTATTATTATATTTTTCAACATGTTTTCTTCATATTTACAAAGGTAGTCGCTCTTTTAAAGAAACATAATTACAAATGTAACAATAATTATGTTTATTGTTTTATATATACACACACAGGTAACAGGCAAACTCTGTGGGAGAATCCAAAAAAGAATGATGTAGACGTCTGTGCTGCGTTAAAGGAGTATCATCGAACTTATTACTCATCAAATCTTATGAGTCTTGCCGTCATAGGGAAGGAAAGTCTTGATGATCTCCAAGCAATTGTGGAAAAGATGTTCTCAGAGATAAAAAATTTCGATGTGAACTTGCCACGATGGGAAGACAATCCTTACGGAGTAAATGAACTACAAAAACGTATCGACATGGTTCCTGTCAAAGACGTTCGTTATTTATCCGTCTTGTTTCCCGTACCGGATTATACCAAACACTACAAAGCGTCGGTAAGTCCAAGAAAGGAAATTTCTACATATCCTGACTATATAATAATATAATTAATATATTATATAGTATATACGAGAAATAAATTTTACTTGAATTGTATCTGTAGGCTGAAAGCTATTTGAGTCATTTGCTTGGTCACGAAGGTGAAGGAAGCTTATTATCTTTACTGAAAGCTCGGAATTGGGTCAACGCTTTGGACACTGGCTCCCATGTTCCAGCTAGAGGTTTCGGAACATTCAAGTTAGCTGTAGACCTCACACCTGATGGTTCGTATACATTTCCTTTCTCACTTTCATTCTCTTCATATTTTACTGAAAAGAAGAATTTGAATGGAAATTAAATTTTTATTTATTGTTTTAGGTGCCCAACATTTGGATGATATTGTACAACATATTTTTCAGGTACATACATAATACATATAGTCAAGCCAATAACAGTTACTAATTGATTGTTAATAATAATAAAATAATAACTTATTATAATTATGAAATTATGATAAGTAAATAATTAATAATTCATATCAATTTTCATTATTTATTCACAGTATTTACAAATGCTGCGAGAAGCAGGACCCCAAAAATGGATTTGGGAAGAGATCCGAGATGTGAATGCAATGATTTTCAGATTCAAGGATAAAGAAAGGCCACAATCCTTTGTATCAAATTTAACCAGCGTCATGCACGTAAGTAATATTTCTACAAAGTACTTTTGTAGTAGTTTAAAACTGGAATTACAACTACCAAATATGGATGTGTCTTTTTAATAAAAAGACCTCAAGACGGTCTGGAAGCCTGGACGCTGTGGTTGGCTAAAACATGTTTTGACAAGAGGTCTTTTTATTAAAAAGACACACCCTATGTATGTATAAATTATAAATATGATATTTAAAATATCTACTAATACTATTCTTGTTTTGTTTTTAAGGATTATCCACTTGAAGATGCTCTCAGTGCTGGCTACGTGTTGACTGATTTTAATGAAAAACTTATAAATGAAATATTAGGCTGTTTAACACCTAGTAACTGCAGGGTTACAGTGACTACCAAGGAAAATGAACCCAAGTGTAACTTAACTGAGGAGTGGTATGGTATTAAATACAATATCGATAAGATCAATCCGGAACTCATTGAGAAGTGGGGAAATTGTGGAACCGCGGCAGAATTGCGATTACCATCTAAAAACGATTTCATCCCATCTAAATTCGATCTAAAGAGTCGTGATGAAAATGTGAGCATATACAAACATGATTTGGTGCTTTTCTGCTTTGGTACAGTTGAAAGTAAAATGTGAATGTAATAATAATGGTTTTTTTTTTTTCTAGTTGACGGTTGTACCAAAAATTATCTTGAATACCCCTTTTAGCCGTGCTTGGTATCTTCAAGACAATGAATTCAATTTGCCGAAAGCAGTCGTCCGACTGGAAGCTCACAGGTATAAAAACTAAACAGATTCATTAAGGACTATTTAAAAAAAAACTACGTGTGCAAGTATATTTATATGTAATTTATATTCTTGTTCTGTATAGTCCACTCCCATTACTGGACCCATTAAATTCTAATTTGAACTATTTAATGGTGGCTGCTACGAAAGATGTGCTCAGTAAGTGATTTATTAAGATTAAACAAGTTTTAAGTAGTAAGTAGAAGGTTATAAGTTGTTTTTATCGTTAACAAAGTTGATAATACTTAATTATTCTGATTATTCAAAGGATAAAAAATGTATTAATTTTTTATTTCCCTTCTTTTCTCGATTGCAGCGGAATATTCCTATGCGGCAAGTGTGGCAGGATTGCACTATAGAATTAGCGAGACTATCTACGGACACGAGGTTTTGGTCAATGGATATGACCAAAAGCTTGGTTTGCTGTTGGAGACTATTTTAACAAAGTTGACCAACTTTACTTGTAAACCGGAACGTTTTGAAGTGATCAAGGAACACCACACAAGAGCATTAAAAAATTGGAACGAGGAGCAGCCTTACTCGCATGCTACTTAGTAATTTTTTACATAATTTTTCATAATTTTATAGTACATTACTCTAGTAGAGTAAACATGTGGTTTTTGTTTTATTCAGTTGTTTTTTATTTCAATATGAGTATGAATACTAATTATTCTAGTTATATGACTACTCTTTTACGAGAAAAACGCTGGACAAATCAAGATTTGCTGGAGGCCATGAAAGATGTAACTTTAGAAAAATTAGAAGCCTATGTCCAAGAATTTATTTCCAAGCTCAGACTTGAGTGGCTTCTCTTTGGAAATTTGACAGCTACAGAGTCTTTAGAACTTGTAACGAAATGTCAAAATCTTTACGAAAATGCTGGTGCTCAATCCTTGCTTGCATCCCAGGCAGTTCGCTTGAGGGAAGTAGAACTCCCAACAAGTAAGATTGAAAAACATAAACAACAAAAGTTGAATATTACGAGTAATAAATAAACAAGTATTTATACTTAATAAACATTGCTCATCTCGTGTTATAATGGATTTTGTATGTGATTGTCCTCCATTTAGATTCGAATTATGTATTCAAGGCTGAACATCAAACACATTTGAGTTCTTGCTGTGCTGTCCTTTTCCAGGCTGGAGTTCAGAATACTCGGGAAAATGTCATCGTTGAACTTTTAGAGCACATAACAAATGAGCCATGTTTTAATCAACTAAGAACTCAAGAACAATTAGGATATATTGTTTTTACTGGAGTCCGGAGAGCCAGTGGAACTCATGGAATACAATTCCTTGTTCAAAGTGATCGCCATCCGGCATACGTTGAACGCCGGATTGATAGTTTCATTGTCTCATTAAATGTAATACAAACTAATATTTTTTTACCAGATAACTCATGTTTTAGCTATTCAACAAGTATATGCATTGAAACTTTTGAAGGGGAACGAATTTTTTTATTGAGATGTTTTTTTAATTTATAGGAACTATTACATGCTATGACGGAAGAAGCCTTTGTTCAACACAGAGGTGCTGTACGTGTGCGTAAAGCCGAGAAACCTAAAAAACTCATGGATCGAGCTAATATAGTTTGGGGTGAGATCGGAGGTCAGCAGTATAACTTTGAACGACAAAATATTGAAATTGCAACATTAGATGAATTGACATTGAAAGACATTCAAGAATATTTTGAGGTGAGCCTTTTCAAATGACAAAGCCAGTTTCAATGTATAATAATACTGTAATAATGCGGGTCCAGAAATTCTTGAATGATAATACTACTTCAATTATGTATAGGAAAAATTTGGACCAAGTGCGACTAGACGTCGCCGACTCGCCGTACATGTGGTATCAATGAAAGAAGGTGGGGCTGGCAATAAAGTCAATGAAGTTGATGCTGATAGTTCCGAAAGTGCATATCCACCTGAAGTAAGAGTTGTTATGACATTTTGATTGCCAATGTCATTAGATTTATTAATTACAATTCAGGATTTCTGGAAGGTGACTGTGACTAATGCGTCTTTTATTTTAAACTTTGCAGCAAGAGGCAATAGAAGACATTACTGAATTTAAAACGCACTTACCTTTGTACCCTGCTGCTGTTCCACATCAACGTATACCTAATTTCTTAAGTAACCTTTGTAACTCTAAGTCTAAATTGTAATACCTTACTTTCTTTGATCTGTTGTTTTTTACTTTATGATTATATTATGTTATCATAATTTAAAAAAAATTATTGTAGGTTATTTCAACATGATTATCTTGTGCATTATCGCGTAGTTTTGAAATCAAACATATGTATAGATAATTATGTATAATTAAAAAATGAGTGCTTTGCGTTCATAGCCCAAACTGCCACATTGTTTACCTATGTACACAATATTCCAGACCATTAGTCCAAATATTTGTCAAAAAAACCGGAGGAAAATATGTTTAAAAATTATTTTGTCTTTCAATCTTTAGTTTTGAAAAACTGTTTGTCTCGATTTTTGTTCATTTTAATTACAATGTAGCCTACTGCCAGTTTTACCACACGAACTATAATACTGTGTATTATATGTGTATTCCAAATGATCCAAATTCGTAATAGTTAAAATTCGAAACGATTATTTCTTTTTAATGGGTATAGTAACATATGTCTGCGGTGCAAGTGGGCTTTGGCAATGTACCCTTGAATGAGAGACAATAGTTGATGAAAAGTATTTGCCATTTGTGTAACAAGTTGAACTGTGGTGTCCATGGATGAGTAAGTTTGAAAATAAATGTTTCTACCAAATAGAAATCAAATTAATAACGTTATATGTAGTAATTTATTTATGAGTAACGAAAAGGCCAAACTGCAATGCACACCATTTATTTTACCAAATTTTCGAG
Source organism: Gisinianus flammeolus (assembly GCA_034699125.1). Taxonomy (NCBI): domain Eukaryota; kingdom Metazoa; phylum Arthropoda; class Collembola; order Symphypleona; family Katiannidae; genus Gisinianus; species Gisinianus flammeolus. Next base: position 6,282 of record JAIUND010001287.1, on the reverse strand, counting down.
TGCTTGCGTATAAATAGCTCTTTTGGGATTTGTCAAGTACGGAATAAAATGGTAGAATATGTTTTTATTCAATAGTTTTTACTTCGAATATCAATACTAATTGTTACTTAATTTGGTAGTAGAGCTGACAAGAAGTCATCGTATATTTTTTTAATTATTTAATAAGGCTTTGGTCAAAGATGACATCTGCGAGAGCTCCAAATGTGGAACTCATGCTCGTACGAGTTTTGAGTAATTCGACAATTTTACGGAGTCCTTCATGTTGTTCTGACAAAAACTCACCAGTGACAAAGTCGACGGCCTGCAAATGATAAAAAAAAATGCATTACGTATAGGTATCTACAGTATCTAATTGATTATTGAACACTTTTTTTTACGTCCCTTTTTATCTTTGCAAAACAAGCAGTTTTCATTAGCAAAATGCGTATAAAAAAACTTACATGGTAGTCGTTACAAGATTTGCCACGAGCGCAACTTTCTTGTCCCTGACAGTCTGCACAATCCTTTTCTTCCTCACAGGCGACAACAATGTCTCTTATACTCTCCGTCACCTCTTTCTCCAAAGCCAGAGCATTCTGTAAGGCTTTAATTCCATCTGTGACTGTTTCAAATTTGGGTTTCTACAATGAAAGAAATGGTGATGTTTTTTTCAAAATCAAAAACAATAGAATTAATCAACACTAAATTTTCTAATATTTCATTCGTATGACTATTTAACTTACAATTGCTGCAATGTTGACATTTTTCATTTCACCTCCTCGCATCAGGTAGTAGTCGATAAACTTTTTTGCATGGCCTCTTTCTTCAGCCGCACTCTCCAGGAAAAAATGGGATAAACCTGGACGAAAATTTGTTGCGCTACTCAAATCTGCACTCTGTATAGAAATGATGATTTAAATTTAAATTATATCCATAATGAACATCAGTCATGCAGGATCAATATGTGTATTTTAATTATTATTACCATTTGAAGGTAGGTAATAGCAGCTCCCAACTCCTTCTCCACTTGAGAAGCAATGAGACTATAACATTTCTCATTGTTGCTCACAAATGACCAGTCCTTCGCCCGGGTATCCCTTATGGACCCTGCACTGCCTGTTAAAATTTAGCGTAATACCGAATTTTTATTTGTTGAATCATATATAAAATATATACAATACAAGTTAGCAGGAATGCAATGGTTTTTCACCTGAAAAAAATTCGGTATATTGAAGCCACTTTTTTTCATAAAAAATTTAACTTACATTGTGCCTGGGACGAGTGAAGGTAGGCGACGAGGAAGATTGTGCAAAGTAAAAGTTTCATTTCTTATATATAACAATATAATTATGCAAGTCTATAGAACAATCGATTATTATTTAATTGTGAATGTAGAAAATATAATATATATATCACTTTAAAATCTTTGCATGACGACTGAACAGTCAATTGAAATGGAAGTTTTTTTATGGAACGAATCCAGAGCTGGCTCAAAAGAATAAAATGAATTCTATAAATTCAAGGTACAGAAAGATAATGGACGATGATGAATTACACCAGTGTAAATGTGTGTGCATCTAACAATAAGTATAGTACAGATATATGTACATTATTTTATTGTAAACTTCATATCTGTGTATTCACACGTTTACTCATGACTTGAGCTATTATTGGTTGGTAAATCAAAATCAAAATTGATTAGTACTTTACATGTCCCAATATATGTAAGTACGATCCACACATTCATAACACTTTAACTTTTTATCTCTTTTGAATTACGACGACGACGATTTCTGTTATATTTGCCTATCCTTTGACCACACAATAGCTTTTACGTTCATCTTTTGAACTTTGGTATATAAGTATGTACAAGTCTATTTTTTTAATAAAAAAAAGTATTTACTAAGCCACTCCGCGTTTCCTACTGATAAATAAACGATAGGTGTACTAAAAAAAAGCCAAGGTAGGCATAAAATAATAATAATGCCTATTGTATAGTTTCTGTGTACATATCAATTTGGACCAACATCTGAAATGGATGTGATGTAACTGGAATAGAAAACATAAGGCTGATTAAAAGCACGTAGTTCATTCCTGTCAATTTATACTGTCCATACTATGGACTCCATAGTGTCCATCGCATAGAACATTCCCATCCACAGTTGTGTACATACTTTTTTTATCAGTAACACACACACACACTACATTTAAATACATACATGATGTAGAATGGAATGACGAATGAGTACATGAAAAAATACTTTACACAATGTGCACACATATATTTTAGTCAATTTTGAATTGAATTCTCTACCAGTGTGTGTATATTTATTGTATTTATCTTATCGACGAATGATGAGGCTCGCAGAGAAAACAAAACGTTCTAAAGCACAAAAGGAAAACCAGAACTCTCGCACGTACTTGTGTGCCTCAGCCTCAGAGTTTTTAAATATACTACATATTATGTACTATAAACAAAAATGAACATTAAGTACTGCCTTCTTTGAAATTTAAATTGAATTGTGTGCGTGAATCATTTGACGAAAAGAACTGAATGCTGTGTAACTCTCAACTCTAAAAAATCTCTGTATATTTCTAAGATGAAGATACAAGTGTGGACCCTCTTTGCATTATTTGCTGCTGTAGCAGCTCAAAACTTATCAAACGCCACACTCTCCGTCCCATCAACACTATTTTGCCTGAATGAAGCAACAGAATCTTGTGGTGGTAATGTACAATAAAACTAATTATATATATAGAGTAAACCATCTACTCAATTCAAATTCATCATTTATATATGCATTCCGTTTTCTTAATTAAGAAAATACTTGCATTATAGTACTTAATAATCCAAGAGTTATTTTCTATAAAGATGTGTATTTGTATTTGCAATAATTCAGGTAAAGACGACGAAAAACAAAACCTCACCGCATGTCATGCTGCATTTGGCGGATTCAGAGATGATCAAACTGGATTGCTCAAAAGTGCAGAGTCCCTCATCCAAGATCACTTAACAGCATCCATGGAATACCTCCTCATTGTAAGTATACTAATTAGCATTATAGCAAGGCAAATTCTACAAAAGAATTTCAGTTAATAACCCTATTTTAAGTATATGTACCAATGACTTATGATTATTATATGTAGGCAAACAGATTTAACCAATGGGATTCTCACCGCCCCGGATTTCACAAATTTTTTAACCAGTTTTCCGACAACGCTTGGGATGACGCAGTCGCTCTCATCCAGCATATTAATAAACGTGGAAAAACACCCAAATTCCATGTCAAAGTATATATACATGTCGAACAAAAAACAAATGGTTCTAAAAACGAGTAAGTATAGGAATTCTTTGGCATTATAATGATTATATATATGTATTTGCATTTTATTAGGGACCATTTACTTCTTCATCTCAGTCATCCCTTATCAATACAACTACGTACACCGTCGCGTCAGAACTGGAATCCTTAGGAATAGTTCTGGACAAGGAACAATATTTGGCTTCAACCACAGTGGATCTTATCAAGAAAACTCACGGCGATGCTCACGATCCAGAGGTATAACGATATATGCAACGTTCTCCCACTTTCACCCATTTCCATAATTCCATTCTCCTCATATCGTATTTCGCGTTCATTCGATTCATTATAAGTTATGAAAATTCGGGAAGATAACGGTTTTTTATTTTGCTATACTTTCACAATTTTTGTATATAGTTTTTCCATTACTTATCTGAACATTTGTCAGATGTCCGCGTAATGAGGATCAAAACGTTGGCAAATCATGTGAATACACTGTACAGAACCATGTACGAGAACTCTGGAGCTGAATTATCAAAAGACGTGGACCGCTCATTAGCCATCCATATGTTTGATAGCAACGTATTGAAATAATAAAGTTCTTTGTCTGATAACTCTCTGTGTCTCTGGGGTCTGCGTGTGTGACCTTGTGAGTTTCATTTTGTTATCAACAGCAAGTGTATTTCCAATCAGTGAAAGTTTTGTTTCAGTATGAATATGAAATGTATTATACTCACACTTAATGTCAAAAATAAATCTACCAACAGATTTTTTATGTTCCACCTGTACCTGTACTCATTTTAAACAATGATTAAATATCTTTCTCCATAAGTATATATATGTCGTACTTATATACATAAAGTCTTCATTGTCTCTGTGACTAAAAATACATACCGCATATATAAGATTGAGTATGGTCAAATAGTTGTGGCAGCTATTTACAATTTACAAACTGCATGTATTAATTAGCCTTGTCTAAATTCTTTTTCATGTATAGATGACAAGCTTCCGGGATCGGTATTTTCAAGGACACTATAGTTAACGGCATGTCATCAATCGACCTTGATTGTCATTTTTTTAAAGCAGTTATATACATAAGCTGTATAAGTATGAGGTTTTTAGAGGATTCGGCAGTAGAAATATATTTTGATTTTTTTTCCTTCCAAGAGTTCCAAGTGCATATTTTAATAAACGTTTCTTGGCATTTCCATCCATTGAACTTTGATGTGTGTACTTTAATTACAGTAAACATCAGCTTTTTTTTGTCACTTCGTTTGTGTAAGTTGCGTGTACAAATAGATAAATAAAAGGTGAGCAAGAATATATTCCCCGCGCCGTTGTAATATTTTCATTAAAAATGCTGAACGAGCAAACTCTGTAGAAACGATTTCGATATGCTATATATAGTATTTAATATACACACACTTGATCATAACTTATGTACTGTGATGTAAGCAGTCTGATTGAAAAGCATTGTGATTTCCTTTTTATCAGTAACTATACTAACTGCTCTCAGCTATACACTCGAATTTTTGTATCTCCTCCAATCCTTATATCTGTAGTTCGTATAGAGGGATGTATAATATGGAAAATCTCAATTGGACGTTAAATATACAGTATATATATATATCAGTTTATAGCTATGTTCATCCTCCACTACAAAATGCATCGTAATGTACAAAGCGTTTTTCCACTCGACAAATATATTTGTTATCTTATCGACAGACCAAGGAAATAATTTAATTCCACGATTTATTACTACGCTTATCCAAAATACCCATTACAGAATAACAACTATAGCAATTCAATTACAATTCCAAGTATACTAGTACACATTCTCCTATAATATACTTTAATTCAACTTTTTCAGTGTATTTTGATCCACCGGGAAATCAAACTCTGTATTTTTTACCAAATAAAAGTCCTATATAAGAAAAGACATAATGAAGTGCTCAGTGAAAGAATTTTTAGTTCTTTTTGCATTATTCGTTGTGTCTCAAGCAGACATCTCAACAGAGTCATGTTTTGAACAAGTCACCAAACAATGTAAGACTATATATATTGATTCAAAAACTAAATTATACCGTCTATATATAGCTGTCTATCAAAATTATTCGTTCAAAATAGTACAAAATTTGGGAGTAATTTACAATTATTCACACATATATATAGGTGGAGAATTCAAAGCTGAGAATAGTATTGAAAAATGTACGAGTTTGTACGGTGCATTCAAAAACAATCAGCATAGGACAAGTGACTCTGCACAAGCACTCATTCACGATCACTTGACTGCTTCCATTGAATATCTACTGATTGTAATAAACTATGAAATTTTATTTTTCATCTTTCTCAATAATTCCGGCGAGATTCTACACCATAAATAATTGTAGTTATCTATACGGTTAGAATTACTTTTAAAATGTCAAATCTATATATAGGCAAATAAATTCAATCAATGGGATAACAATCGTCCCGGATTCAACAGTTACTTCAATAAATTTTCGGATGATTCTTGGGATGACGCAGTTGCTCTCATCCAACATATGGTCAAACGAGGTGTCACACCCAAAATTGAAGCCAAAGTAAGCTAAAAAAAGGGAAGCATCCCGAGTTAAAGTAGGTACATTAAAAATCCCGAGTATATGTAATGTAAACCATGTTTTAATAGAAACCATTGCCTTGGACGGAAGGAGTCACTCCTTATAAACACTATGCTGACGCCTCCGAATTTGAGTCACTCAGTTTGGTACTAGAAAAGGAACAAGCTTTGACTGCAACGACTTACGAAGTCATCAAAAATGCTCATATGGATCACGACCCCGAGGTATATACATATAAACATTGGTACAGGAGTACCTCAAAAGGGAGCAAAGCCTCTCTTTAAAACTTTAAGTGTCTGTCTGTTTGTATGCACATTGAAACGACAGTCGTGATTGCGCCCCATTTCACTACGCACCCTTCGGGAGCGCTCCGGTCGGGTAGCCATGGGGCCTTCGGCCCC